>PVKM010035489.1:0-15158 GCA_004027735.1 Carollia perspicillata | reverse complement strand
TTTCATCATGGTTTCTTCCCAAAGGATTCTCCTGAGGTGGGAACAAAGCAGATCTTCCTGAAAGAGGGGCTGGGAAAATCTCAGAGCTGCTGGATTTACTCTAACAGGCTGCTTTCGGCCTTTGTGGTGGAAACAGCCTTCACCTCCCCATGCTAATGGAAACAAGGTGACGAAGATCCCCCGCAGCTCAAAAAGAGTAATACACCCCTCCGTGCAGCCTTCTCGCAAAGGCCCTTCAGGGTGCCTGTGGGGACCTGTGACATCCAAGTCTCCTTCCAACAAAAAAAAAAAAAAAAAAAAGGAAAGAAAAGGAACATACCTCCAGATTTGCATTCTTCTCAATAAACTGGGATTTATGCCTTGGCTCTGGGTGATTCAATAACTTTATGCCCTTGAGCAAGGCATTTAGCCAGAGTGAGTTTCTGTTTCTTATCTGTGTTTGGAAATGAAACGGAAGGTCCATGGTGCTAGGTTTGGCCAGAGGTGAGGTAGCCAGACCCAGAAAACCCCCAAACAAGCAAGCTGTTGAAAGAATCTCTCACGGCTATATAGAAAATTAAAGACGCTGAGCGTTACCAATTACTGTGTCCAGGCTGATGCCTGTATATTTCTATACCCACAGATACCCTGTGATTGAGGTTAACTGATGCCCATGTTTCCAAGAGGAGTCGACTCCTCCTGCAGCGGGTGCTGCTCTGGGATATGGCATCCAGACTGAGCGAGCCTTCCTCCAGTAACTTGGAAGGGGCCTTTCTCCAGCTCTGGGACCCTCCATGCTCCAGGAGACCCCATTCACGGAGCGCCAGCCTCCACGCACAGTAGTGTGCTTGTCGGCAGAACCGACGGGTTCAGGAGAGGAAAAGCGCCAACGTTGCTGGGTCAACAGAGCCCTGGGTCTGTCGGACCCAAGAGCATCAGGTGGTTTGCTGGTGAGAATGGGCTCCTCTCAGGAGAGAGAAACGCGAGTGGTCTCACTTAGCCACCGTCACACAGACCGCTGGGGACATACTCTTCTATTCCCAGGAGCCTCGAGTAATGTTAACACAATTCTGCACACAGGCTTCATTCCCTACATGAAGAGCTGAAGGAGAAGAATAGGCGGAAGTGGTACAAAGGGGCTCTTGATGGTGGTGACAGAGGGACAGAGAAAGGCCACCGCCTAGCACTCGCTCAGCTTCTGGGTTCGATTAGCCATCTGCCTTTCCTTGCAAAATGGCCACGTGTTTATTAGTTTACAATACAGACTCTTTTAATCTTCTGCTGTTTCATTTCATATGCATTTTAACGGGTGCATTTAACTTTACTTTGGCCTCCTAATGTGAATTAATCCCAGAGGGCATACACTTTATTGAAAAGGGAAAATAATAAGATGAGGTGACTGAGGGAAAAGTGAAACTACCCCTGTTCTCGACTACTGGGGACGCGCCGGCCCGCCCAGAGGAGCATGTCCAGGGGACTAGCAGTGTGCAAGGCCGCAGTGGGGCGTCTACACCTCGTGCAAAGAATGGGGCCCGCTGGCTTTGTTGTTTGTTTTTGATGCTGACTTATCTGAGTTCTTGATATGTTCTGGATATCAACCCCTTATTGGGAACACCATTTACAAACGCCTTCTCCCATGCGGCAGGCTGTCTCTTCCTTTTGTTGATGGTTTCCTTCACTGTGCGGGAGCCTTTTAGTTCAATGTAGTCCCATTTGTTTATTTTTACTATCATTTCCCCCCTAACTTTTGGAGGCATATACAGACATTTCTCCAAAGAAGACATACAGATGGGCAACAGGCGTATGAAAAGATTCTCAACATCGCTCGTCATCAGGGAAATACATGTCAACACCACAGGGACACACTGAGCTGCACGTGTCAGAATGGCTGTTATCAAGGAGCCAACAAATAACAAGGGTTGGCAGGGACGTAGAGAAAGGCGACCCTCGTGCACCGCTGGTGGGACTGTAAATCGGTGCAGCTACTCTGAACGGTATGGAGGGTCCTCAAAAACTTAAACACTGAACTACCATGTGACCCAGCAGTCCCAGCTCTAGGCCTGAATCCAGAGAAAACGAAAACAACAATTTGCACACATGTCCACCCCTCCTTCATTGCGGCACTGCTGCAACAGCCACGATGTGGAAGGAGCCTAGGTGTCCATCAACAGACAAACGGATAAAGAATACACGATGTGAAATACATTCATAGTGAAATATGGCTTGGCCATAAAAAAGAATGAAATCTTGCTATTTGTGACCCCATGGATGGAACTAGAGGGTATTATGCTGAGTGAAGTCAGTCAGAAAGAGAAGGACAAACACCATGTGATTTCACTTACATGTAAAATTTAAAACAGACAAACAGAATAAATGAATAAACAAAACAAAAACAGACTCATAGAAACAAACTGTTGGTTGCCAGAGGGGAGGGCGGCGGGTAAAAAAGGGAAGGGATCTGGGAACACACTCCCGGCTCTAAAACAAGTGAGCCACAGAGGCGTGGTGTGCGGCACCGGGAATGGAGACAGCACTGCTGTCATAACTGGGCACGGGGACAGATGACTCTGAAATCTAGTGTGCTGATCACATCATAAGGTATACAAATATTGAATGGCTGTGTTCTACACCTGAAACTAATATACTAGTGCATGCCAGTTATACTCTAAGAAAAAGAGTTGTTTTTCTTTTTCTTTTCTTTTTTTAAGAAAAAGAATGAGATAGAAATGTGGCTTGTGTAGACAAGCATTTCGGGTAATTTCATGAGTTTAAAAAACGAAAAACTCCTAGCTGGAAAAAGGCTACATGGTCCCAAATGAGGTAAAAATTTGAAACGAATGGTGTCAGCGGCCAGCTCACATAAGTGAGACCTAACATTCACTTTGGGTCTGGGTTGAAGCCAGGGATCACAGATCACATGAACCCTTCCCTTAGACGGAGAAAAAGTCTCCTCTGTGGTCCCAGGCAACTGAGTAAACTGAGACAGATAAAATGTTAGAGATGGGGCAATAAACTGAAGGCAATACGGAGTTACAGACAGACAGGCAGACAAACCCCAGAGTATTTGCCCAGAAAAGAAAGGACTGTAAGGAACCCGTATGGTGGAGACTCTTCGGGCTTATCAAACATCCAACAGATATCATATTGCCACTGTTTCCCAGAGGGACACTATGACGGGCCAATGGGACAGGAAGGACACCGGGATGCCAAGCCCCTCCCAGATGAGCCTTTACCTCCCGCCTTTAGCCCTCACTTTGCTGCTACAACAATCCTGGAGGTCACCAAACAGCATCGCTGCAAGATGGCGGAAGGTTGCTGATGAATAATAAACTTTGCTTCTGGCAAGAACTTAGCTTTTCCTGAGTTAAGATGAGATAGGGTATGTGGCAAAACTGCAGTTCATAAAAGCTACGGGAACTGTCAAGAAGATAGTAGGACCACCACCACCCCCGCCCCCGCCATTGGATTCATGGCTTACAATCCACAAAAACCAGCTCAATCCAACATGGAGACTAATTTCATCTGATGATAACCCCTCGCCTCGTTATACGCTGATCAGTAATGCATTAACAGCTACACGACACACCCCAACGGCACCACGATTGAAACAGAAAACCCACATAAGGACACACAACAACTGATGAAGCCCCACTGAGAAATCGTCACCTCTTCCCAGGAAGAACCTGAGTATTCCTCCCCCTTACTGAATACTGAATACCCCACCCCTTGATTAAATGGACCTCAATAAAGGACAAATTCCTCTAAAGGGGGGCTCTGCCTCACTGCTTCACTAATAAACTCACTTTTACTTCAAACCCTGTGCTGACTTGCATTTGAAATCTTTCCCACTTAAAGCCAAGAACCCGCAGTGGGTTACAAACCCTCAGGTCCCAGGGCCCCCAGAATGCCTGCCTTAAAGACACTGAAGTTTTGGGATTTATCTGCGGCCATAAAGAGGATTACCTTACTACCTTGATTGCTGTACAATTACTCAAGATTTTGGCTACTCTGAAGTTAGACTGTTAAGAGTTAGTGTGACTATTGCTTTTCTGCTATCTTCAAAGAAGAACAGGATGACAGAATGATTGAGAGATTAGGAAGAACACACTGGCTTTAATAAGTCTCAGACATGGAAATGACCTACCAGTAGACAACTCTGGAGCTCTCCTTTTAAAGATATTCGGCAAAAGATCAAGACATCTATGATCAATAATGATGTTACACTGTATTATACTGTATATATTCAAAGTATATTCTCATGACCATTTGCATGAAGTTCTGACCAGATTATATGTCATGAAATTTGTTTCTGCCTTTCAATTTTGGACTGAACACAGTCTCTCCCCACCCCTAGCATTTATAGCAAGAGATTTCTCTCCATTTTATCTTATACACACACACACACACACACACACAGCATCCACATCTGAGAACCAGGCAAACACACCGAAGAATGCCTGGATAATGGCCTTGGTTTATCTCATAGCATTTTGTGTCTGCCCCTCAGGCAAGCAATTCATCATCACAATCTCACTGCTGAATCACTAGGCTCACACAGCTAGAAATCCTGCCTTCCAGAATGAACCTTTAGCTTCCACCAGTATGAAATAATCCCAGTGAAACCAGCCGACCTGTCGGACGGTGCCCACATAACACTGAAACCCACAGCACTTCATGCAGCGGGGCACCTGTCAAAAACAATAAAGATCGGTGTAAAAACAGGCCTCGTGTTATTGACCTGCTCTATTACAGTGGCTTTGGAAATAACGGGATTTCACTTTTGCCCTTTAATTTCTCGATCTTAATCACATTCTGTCAAGACCAGGGCACACATATTATGCATAGAAAGGTCAAGAATACCCTTGTGTGCTGCCTGACCCAACACAGAGATGTGTCTTGGATGCCAGGACAAACGCATACAAAATTGTCCACACAGGTCTCTGTGAACTGGACCAGGTCAAAAAATATATATACAACTTGAAGAATCTCTAAGGTGAATTTACAGTCCAAGGCGTGAACATAAACAGGCGTCAGTAACCATATTCGAGTAATAGGTACCCCGCCTTTTAATGAACTTAAACTCTAGCTCTAAATGACGCAATGTACTCTTCTATCTCCTGGGACACAGGGACTGATTTATCACCAGCCTCGTTGGATGAGGACACACACTGTTGCCACTTTGACGGCCAGACTTCGAACTAATCGTACACGTGGCTTCCACCTTGACGGGGGCTGGCAGTGCCCACGCGCTGGTGCTTCTTGAGCCCTACTGGCTCCAGGACCTATCCAGCTGTATCTTTAGCCAGTGGAGTATCAGAGGGGGAGCGGGGAAATGGCCTCTAATGCTACACCTAGAAAGGTGGCTCCTACTTCTACGTGTCAGTTTTGGGCTCACTACTGAGGTTTTTCTTGGGAAAAATCGGTACTATCTTTTTCCCCCCAAGACTCCAACATTAAGATTTTGACAGAACCACAAAGACTTGAGAGTGCTTCTTAATGTTCCTTGGGGACATTTTGTGAGTCTCACTTACTCGTCCTTATCTTTGCCTCTCTTGGTTCTCTGGCCTTCTACACACACACACACACACACACACACACACACACAATGGTTGTTACATAGACAATATGTTCACCACACTTTCCTCCTCTTGCAGATCCCATAAGCTTCTCTGATAGGTCTTCCCAGCTCCTGTTACACCCGTTCCTTCACTGATGAGGAAATAAAGACCAATCAAGTGGGAAAACCAGAGTCTATTTATTCTGAACACACCTGCCTTCTTGTGGAAGATGTAGTAGGGACCCCTGGACATGAAATTTACAAGATATGGCACGGATTTATAGAAGCATTAGAATACATGGTTGAAATTGGCACTGTCCTAGAAAGTCCAGAAAGAAATTAAAAACACGTTAGCCATGACTGAGTTTAAAATAATACATTGATAACTCTTGTTTTCCCTACATGGGAGAAAGTGGTTTCTCTCCCTTTCTGCCTTCCTTCCCCTCTCTAAAGATAAATAAAATCTTAAAAAAAAAACATTAAAACTCTCCAACTAAAATCTTCCTGACATAGGCCAATTGTCTGATGTTTGTTCCCCCAACCTAACCTATCCACTCTGTTCCCCTCCACATTACCATCCCCAGACTAGACTCTCTACTGCCCCCCAGAGGGTCATTTCTGAAGGTACACCTGCATATCAATGGCCACTTCTCACAACCTGCACTGCCATAACCATGGGCATCCAGAGCATCACCTGCTGTTTTGGACACCAAGTCCCTGACAAACACGGACTTCTTCCAAACCCAGCAGTAAGTCTTAAGGAAGGGGTAGAGAAAATGATGGTCCTCTGTTTACTGTTTTCTCCATCCTCTTTCTTACTGAAGAAGCAGGAAGCTGAGGAATCCCTAGTCCATCCTCTCTCCTGACTGCAGGTCTAGTTCCTGATGCCACTCCATTTTTCATCTGGGAGTCTTCAGGGATTTGTGTTGCTTGGACCACCTCTCAGTAGAAGACACTTACTGAGTGCCTACTATGTGTCAAGCACCTTTCATGCATCCTCTAGTTTAATTCTCAAAATGACATGAGGCGGCAAGGGCTAAGGATGAAAACACGAAGTCTCAAAGTCACAGCTCTGAGAGGCAGAAACGAGGTTTAAACCCTGAGGGTCGGAAACCACTTGCATCCTGGGCAATGGCACTCTGTTGCCTCTTTCTAAATTCCTCCAGCTCTCCCTCGCTTGGCCTGTCGATTCTCTTTCTTCTTGTTCTGTCACTCTGACCCCCTTGTATGGAGGTCTTCCTGCCATCTGCAAATCCACTTGAATTCCACAAACCCTTGACTCACCAGGGTCTACAACTTTAATAACGAAGAGGCTATTCATTTTGGCCATTTTATTCCTTAAGACTGGGAAACTGCAGGGAGCCAGAACTGGACTCAACTGTGATGTAAGTCAACTCCTGGTTTTCAATGAGAAAACGTAACAGATAAGTCAGGGCTCATGACGTTATCAGAGGCTGTGCTGAGTGAGCGCTTCTGCACCACGTCACTGCACCCTCCCTTCACCCAGGGGAAAGGGCACCGGCATTGTCCCCAGTTCACAGACGAGAAAACAGAGGGTAGGAGCTGTCCAGTACCTGGTCCACCTCAGGGCATGATCGCCCCCAGACCCCCATCTCGTCCACAGCAACCCAAAATCAGGGCCTGCATTCTTCACCACCTCGGTACAATGCTTCCTCTTCTTAACACTACTGCCAATACCTTATTAAAATAGCAGAAGCCCACAAGGGAAGTAATTACCTAAGAGCAAATCCCCAAATTCAATCAATTTTTTTCATTCTTATCATCCAATACATGACCCTGGACATATCCAATTTTACCTATTTACATTAAGGAACATTATGGAGAAAATTATACTTTTCTACATTTTCCATTAAAATTTTGTCAAGCATGTAACTCTCTGGCAATAAATTTGAAAATGTGAATGGAACAGATTACTTCCTAGCAACATATCAATTACCGAAACTGACCCATTATGAAGTGGAAAATTTGAACAGGCTAATTATCATAAAAGGGATAACAAAAGGCACCAAGGATAGATGAATTTCCAGCTGAGTTTACCTAATCTTTATATGATAGGTAACCAAAAAGATGGACATTTATTCAAATCATTTATGTGTATACTTTAATAATGAAACATACTAAAGATGCCACAAGAAAGAAAAATGCTGTGCAATCCTGATTCAAATGGAATATTAGAAAAGGGACCCTATAATGTTATTTAAAAAGTACTACATTATGATCAAGAAAGGTTTGAAACCAGGATTAATACCAAAAAATCTATCTGCATAATACTTTATGTTAAGAAAATAAAGAATAAAACGTTTGCAAATTAATCAATGATGAAGTGATATTTGATAAAATTTGGCAGTCTTTTTAATAAAATTTCAAGTAAAAACATACAGGAAAAATTAATAAACTACCATGCATAGCAAAAAATATTATTCAAAATGGGTAACATTTAATATTTAAATTAAAACAAAAAAACAGAATGGGAAACCCTCTATAACCATTATGATTTAACACTAATGACTCAAATACAGAAGCATTAGGAAAAAAGAAATGATACTCTTTTATACTGATCATATTTCTTGCTCAAAAATCCCAAAAGACTGAAAAAAAAAACAGAATATTAATAGGATTTGTAACCAACAGGCACCTACACAGTGAAGTGGGGAAAAACTAGTTATTGAAACAAAAATAAATTATAAAGCACTCAGAAATAAATGCAACAGAAATGATATTAGACATAGATGATAAAGCTATATAATCTCTTGGAAGCTATAAAACAGTATCTAAACAAATGGAAAACTATGCTGTCTCTTTGGATGCAAGACTGAAGACCAAAAAATAGAAAATCTCTCTAAGTTAATAAATAGCAATTCAGTTAGGACCCAAGAGAATCCTTTTTATGATTATATAAAATATACTTAAAATTTACATGAAATAATCACTTTTACAGAGTAGCTAACACTTTTCAACGGGAAGAAAGAAGTGGGGAGAGGACTCGGTCACGCCCGGGCACAGGCTGACGTACAAATACGGAAACCGGGTCACCGTGGCCGCCGGCAGCCACCAGGGCACGGAGAGAATGGAAGAGAGAGTCCTGAGACGCGTCCCTGGTCCACACAGAAATTCAGGTGGCATTTCGGTTCAGCTGAAAAAGAACAGCTTTTTAATAAAGAGTGCCATGGAACTGGTAGAAAATAAAATTGGACCTCAAGTTATGTAATATATTTAAAAGTTTTCCAGATGGATGAAGGACTGAAATCTAAGAAACGAAGCAATAAAACTTTTAGAGACTACCTTGAAGCCAACATATACAATCCAGGGGGAGGAAAATGCCTCTAACTCAGAAACCCAAAGCTATAAAAGAAAAAAAACTGATATACTTATCTATATAAAAATTGAATAAATTTTGAATATCAATCATACTACAAATACAGTAAATGGGCAAATATTACACTTGGAGTACAGCAAGGAATTAAAGAAGAGGTTTAGAGCCCCCATTACTGACAGGAGTTGTGAACAGTTTTAACGGTGCTACTGAAGAATAAATCCAAAGACCCACACACCTATGAAAAGACGGGGAGCCTTGCTGGCAGCCAGGAAAACGCAAATCTGGGGGACAGGCTATCACTTCACACCAATCACCCTCACACAGCAAAGGTAACACTGCTAGGGCAAAGTACAGAAAAGAAAAGAAATTTTCACCATATTTAAGAAAAGACACGCGAGGACACTTCTGGGAAAACCTGCGGTGAAAAAACCACGATAAAACCAGATGAACACCCTCTCTGGGGAATGGCTGTTACTGCACACCCGCGCCGTTCCATCGTTCGCCGCATTCAAAACATCAACTGCCCCCAGTCCTGCTGACTCGGGTTGTTCTTTGTCTGGATATGTTATTTGAGAAAGTGAAGGAAAAGGAAAGGGAATACGGAATGATCTTTTTTTAAAGAGGGAGCAGAGACACAGAAAACTTTCCCTATGTTTACGGTCATGACATCACAACTGTGGACCAGAATGCGAGAGGAGACCTGCCCTGACTCTCACAAGCATCAAGGGGCGCCCGAAGCAGGGGCCGTACTGGCTGACGTGCAGAGAGTATGTGAAAAATAGAGAAGACCGCACTAGAAATATTATGTGTGCTAAGTTAATTTTGTGTGTGTTGGGTAAAAGAAAAAATGCCTGTCAGTATATGTATAAAGAAAACATTTAAAAGAAGTATTAAAAATGTAAGAGTACCACCCATGATTGCCTAAATTAATGTCATTATCCTGTCCATGTTGTATGGGTATGTTTCCCCTTCTTTTTTCCCTTCGGATTTCTCCTCCCAAGAAAGATTAAAAATATTGATAACCCTCTATGTGTTGTCTTCCCTCTTTGGCACCAACACTGTTATTATAGTAAAACAGAAGGAAACAAAAACTACCTACAATTGGACAGATTATTGCCATTTTCATTATGAAAGGCCCATCGCCTCACCTGTGTTCGCTCTGGACTGTTCCTACTGTGGACACCAGAAGGCCCCCATGCCAAGGTGTTTTCAGACCCCGCTCTGTTTCTAGACAGAGTGTTGTCCATAGATGAGTAGTTACCAAGGTGTTAACTATCAGCATCACAGCTCAGAGTCTTCCGAGCCTTAGCCTCAGGGGCTGGTGGGCCCCTGATCCGCGTCCAGCCAGGGGATGGGGAGTTTCTGTGATAAGATTCCCCAGCCCCATCTTGAGTAGAGCTGAGAGCCCTCTCTTCGCACACCATCCTTCAAGGCAGTGGTCAGGACACCAGACACCCCCCCCAACCCCAAACAACTGGGAAACCAGTGAAGCCACATGGGGAGAGGCCAGCTGTCACACCCATCCCTATTTATCTTTAAAACGGACAGAGAACCACAGCACGTGCCTCGGCTGCCATGAGCCAGGGACCTGAGTGACCCCTTACTCATGTCAAGTCACTGAATCCTCATGATGACTCTGGGAAGTCCAACTTTAACCCGTGTTACTGATGAGGCGCAGAGAAGTGATGGAAACCTGAAACTCGGTCTTCAAACTCCAGTGTCTGGGCCCTTACTCCCACTCCATGAAGCTTCTCTATCTGAGGCAAGAATGCAACCAGGAAGACAGCAAGTGCAGAGGGTTGGCTGGTTGGCAAAGCCCCGCAATGCCCAGCAGCATTAGGGAGATGCAAATCCAAACTACCATGAGATACTGCCTCACACCTGCCAGCATGGCTATGACCAAAAGGACAAAAAACAGCAATCGTTGGAGAGAGGTTATCAGAGATGAAGTGGAGAAAAGGAACCCTTGTTCACTTCTGGTGGGAATGTAAACTGCTTCAGACCTGGTGGAAAACAGTACAGAGGTTCCTCAAAAAATTAATAGAGCTACCATATGTCCCAGCAGCCCCTCTTCTGGGTATCTACCCAAAATTCAAAAAGGTTTATTTGCTAAGATATGCACCCCCCTGTGTTCACTGCAGCATTACACATGATGGCCAAGACATGGAGACAACTGACGCGCCCTTTGATGGAAGACTAATAAGGAAGATGGGGTGCATGTGCACGATGGAACGCTACATGGCCGTAAGAAAGGATGCACTGCCATTCGCAACGACATGGATGGGTCCTGACACTATCATGCTAAGAGAAATAAGCTAGTCAGAGAAAGTGAAGGACCACATGATTTCCCTCCTGTGTGGGACACAGAACTGAAAGCAACAAATGAAAAAACAAGAGGAACAAATGAACAAAAGCCCACAGACAGACAACGGTATGGTGGTTACCAGAGGGAAGGGGATGAAGGGCACAGTCAAGGATAAAGGAGGTCAAATACATGGTGAGAAGATGATTTGACTTTGGGTGGTGAGCACGCAGCACCATATACATATGATGTATCAGAATGTGTACTTGAAACCTAAACCATTTTATTAACCAATGTCACACCAATAAGTCTAACCACAAAACTATGTCTTAAAAGAAATGAATCACAGTCGACTCCACCTAGCTGAACATTACGCAGACCTTCACTTTACTTTTTCCTGGGAAAACTGACCGGTCCCAAAGAGGATTTCCAAATACATTTCAGGGAATCACTACCTTACTGAAATAAGTAGATCCTCGAATACGACCTGACACGTAAACAACACACAACTGGAGGGCTAGACTCTTTTTCATTGCTTAAATAGAACAAGCCTTCAAAACTACCATCACACTTCCTATGTTGCAAAGCCTGATGGGCAGCAAGGAATTAGAGAAGAGGTAAAACACAGAGCCATTTGCTCTTAGGAATTTAGAACAGGACAGAATAAAGCACAGGAAAGCTTGCATAATTATTCCCAGTACAGGAAAAATAACTGCAAAAGTCACAACCAATCGGAGGTCTGCGTACCTGCCGGCTGCTGTTTGTGAAAGGGGTCCCATCCAGAAGGGCGGCGCTCTGTGTGGATGAGGAGGGAGCCAGTTGGTTCCCTGGTGGAACGAATTCTTTTCTCACAGGTTCCACTTTTCCAGGTTCATGAATATGACACCTAAATATTCATGAAGAGCAACACACTGTCACTTCAGAGGCAGATTACTGGGGAGTCGCTGTTCTCATACCATGGTATTTTTCCACTCAGGAGTCTCCCTTTGCAAATGATCGGCTTTCTTTTCCCAAGGGCTTTTCCCGCCTATGTCTGGCAAGGGGCTTTGGAGGGAAGTTCTGCAACCATTTAAGAAACCAGAGAAAAGGGAGTACAATGCTATTTTTTAATGACAGGTTCAGAGCTGCAGTGAACCTGATGAACTCCTCCCGGGGAGAGGAGCTCCGACAATAACATTTGAGAAGCGGCTGCGTCCTGTTATCCAGAAATAAGTGCATCCTGTGCAAGATCCTAGAACTCCATCAAACAGTGAGAAGCAGCCGCTTACGGGGAGACCCCAGTGGCAGGGAAGTGAACACCAGGGCAGGGCTGACCACCATCACGGAGGCTGATACCAGCAGGGAAGGAGACCGGAAGCAAACAGGTGCATTTCCCCCACATGAACGTTTCAGTTCCAAAAGTGAAATCTCCTGATTTTTTGAATGACCAGACAAAACAGTAGGTCTAAGGTTGGTTTGTTTTTGAAAAATATCTATTACATTTGGAATCATCCACTTTGATATATAATATATATAATCAATACATTAGTCTCTAATCAAAGCAAAATTTCCAAATTCATTTAATTTCTATTTAAAAGAAGCATTCGTCAAATTAATGAGGATAGATATAAGCTTCTTTTTCTAATTAAAAAAAGTACCTCACTTGTTCTACCCTTATGAATTTTTGAAGAATTGCACACATGGCAAAACAAAATATGTGTAAAAAACAGTAGGAAACAGTGAGGTTTTCCCTCGTAATAAGTGTTCACCAGTTCTCCATCCTCCTCACCGGTTCTGTGAGCCTGATTTTAGAAACTGCCCACACACACACACAAGCACAGCCGCACAGCCTGTTTCCACCCGTGTAACTGGGAGCGGGCTCTCTGCACTGTACTGTCACAGTTTCGGGAAAAACCTATCTTGGACATAATTCTATACCAACACGTATAACTTCACTCACTGCAGGGAAAATGGACTTGACTAAAATACTCCAGTTAGTCACTAGAAAAAATAAACAAGCAGATAATAGTAATAAGCCCCAACGACCATGGGGAGCAAGCAAAGTCATGCTGATGCAGTATGTAACGTGTCCCGTTGACTATAAAGGCGTGACACCGCCCACCTGGCAGAAGAGGTGCACGGCGCCGTGTCGAGGCGGGAGGCTTCTGTCAGAGCTCCTCCACGCCCCACCCCCACCCCCCACCGGGGCACAGCCTCTCCTCATCCTTGAGCTCCTACACGCTCTGACCGCTAGGCCTTTCTGTTGACCGACCTTCTCCTGAGGTCAGGCAGTGGCCCGCTCTAAGTCACCGCATCAGCATCAAATCAGACAGGCTTGTTACGAATAACAAAAGACACTCCTACCCCTGAGGAAACTCCAAGGAGTTTCAGAGCTCCTGCCAAGAAGCAGGGACAAAGAAAAAAAGAGGTATTTTATATTTCACCATAAGTACCACTACCGATGAACAACTCCAAAATGAAAATTAAGGAAATTCACTTACGATAGCATCAAAAACACTTAAAGATTTTTCAATAAAGGTAACAAAGGGAGCGTAAAAGTTATACTCTGAACAATACAAACCATTGCTAAAAGAAGTGAAAAAAATCCAAGGAAATGGGAAGTCGTTCACGTTTAGTGAGAAGTTTTCAGATTGTTAAACGTGTTAAAGAACAAACTTCAGCTGAGCCCACCGGAAGGTTCCATTGGCTTTATTCAGCAATTCATGAATGGGGCGGCTTCCGTCCGGCAAGTAGAGGGTGCGCCCAGGGACGATGCAAAATAGGAGCTTTTTCTTACCGCAAATAAGGACATAGGAGAGTTATTAGCCCAAAAAGAGAAATTATTACTTCTAGACCAGGAGAGAGAGCCTATGTGGTGAACTTCCTCACTGGCCTTTGAGCAGAGAATTCCTGAAGGTCGACTGAGAGTATGTTTCTGGCAGAGGTTGAAATGGCAACGAAATCAGGTATGGATGGAATCTAGGTTTGGTGACCCGGGCTTTTAGCGCCAGGGACTCCATTCTGGGCCTGTGACGTCCTTTTCAATGGTAGCAACAGCCACACTGTGATTTGCAGATTTAACCCAATCCCCAGGACACACCCAGTTATCTTCTTGGTAAAAAACTTACAAGCTGATCCTAAAATTCATATGGAAACTCAAGGGACCCGGGTTAGGCAAAAACAATCTTGCGAAAGAACCAGTTTAGAGGACTCTTATTTTCTGATTTCAAAACTCACGGTAAATTAATAGTCAAAGACAGCATGGTTCTGGCACACGTCTAGACATAGAGATCAATGGAATGGGATTAAGAGGTTGGAACTAAGCTCATGTTATCCATGGTCACTGATTTTCACAATGGTGCCATGAATATTCAATGCCGAAAAAACAGTCTGTTCAACAGATGGTGCTGAGACAACTGGATGTGCCCATGGAAAAGAAAAATATCCTTCCCCCCACTCCACATCGTATACAAAAATTACCTCAAAATAGACCTCAAACCCAAAGGCAAAAGCTACAGCTATGAAACTCTTAGAAGAAAACATAGTGATAAGCCTTTATGATGTCTGATTTAGCAATGGGTTCTCAGATAGGACAGCAAAAGCACAAGCCAAAAAGAAATAAAAAATAGATTTGATTTGTTCAAACTTCTTTGCTTCCAACATAGTCGCCATCAAGAAAGTGAAAAACAACCCACAGAATGGGGGAAAATATTTGTAAATCAAACCATATGTCTGATAAGGAAACAGTAGAGGAATATATAAAGAACTCTTACAACTCAACTGTAAAAAAGGGAAACAATCCAATTAAAAAAAGGTAGAACTCTTACAACTCAACTGTAAAAAAGGGAAACAATCCAATTAAAAAAAGGTACAAAGTATCTCAGTAGACATTTCTCAAAGATGATACACAAATGACCAAAAAGCACATGAAAAGATTCTCAGCATCATTAGTCATCAAGGAAATGAAATCAAAATCACAATGAGACACCACTTCATAGCCACCA
>PVKM010035488.1:0-15154 GCA_004027735.1 Carollia perspicillata | reverse complement strand
ACTCCTTGAACTTGACCTTATCTGAGAAGCACTTTATCTGCCCTTCCATTCTAAATGAAAACTTTGCTGGATAGAGCGATCTTGGATGTAGGTCCTTGCCTTTCATGATTTCAGATACTTCTTTCTAGCCCCTTCTTGCCTGTAAGGTCTGTTTTGAGAAATCAGCTGACAGTCTGAAGGGAACTCCTTTGTAGGTAACCCTCCCCTTATCTCTTGCTGCTTCTAGAATTCTCTCCTTCATTTTTATCTTGGCTAATGTAATTATGATGTGCCTTGGTGTGTTCCTCCTTGGGTCCACCTTCTTTGGGACTCTCTGAGCTTCCTGGAATTCCTGGAAGCCTATTTCCTTTGCCAGATTGGGGAAGTTCTCCTTTACTATTTGTTCAAATAAGTTTTCCACTTGTTGCTCTTCCTCTTCCCCTTCTGGTACCCCTATAATGTGGATGTTGGAACGTTTAAAGATGTCCTGGAGGTTCCTTAGCTTCTCCTCGTTTTTTTGAATTCTTGTTTCTTCATTCTTTTCTGTGTGGTTGTTTCTTTCTTCCTTCTGGTCCACTCCATTGATTTGAGTCCCAGTTTCCTTCCCATCACTACTGGTTCCCTGTGCATTTTCCTTCATTTCACTTAGCGTAGCCCTCATTTGTTCATCTAATTTGTGACCAAAATCAACCAATTCTGTGAGCATCCTGATCACCAGTGTTTTGAACTGTGCATCTGACAGGTTGGCTATCTCTCCGTCACTTAGTTGTATTTTTTCTGGAGCTTTGATCTATTCTTTTATTTAAGCCATTTTTTTTGTCTTGACACACCTGTTACGTATGAAGGGTGGGGCCTTAGCTGCTCACCCGGGAGGGGTAACCCACGTTGCTGGGTTGTGACGCTGTCTGTGGGGGAGGGTCTGGGAGGGAATGATGGGCCTTACTCTGCTCTCTGCCGGTTTCCAGCCCCTTCCCCCGCTTTCCACAAGCAAACTGGGCCCTTCTGGTGCTGATTCCCGGGTGGGTGGGCTTGTGTACGTTCTAGGACCCCATGGGTCTCTCCAATGGACTCTCCTGTGAGGCTGGGAGTTTCTCCTGCTGCCGCCTTGACGCCGCAGGTGTTTTCAGTCGGTGGTTTGAGGCTTTATTTCCCCGAGCTGGAGCCCTGGGTTGCTCGATCTGTCTCGCTCCCCAGTTGTTCTCCTGGTTTATTGGCGCACGAATGTGGGACTGCCTGTTCCACCACCAGCCGCCACCGTCGCCTTGCCGGCCAGCTGCAGCCTCGCCTGCCCCGGTCCTCCAGCCATCGCCTTGCTGCGCGTCCTCTCCACGCGCCGGTCCCCACCCTTCCTGCCCGTGTCTGGGTGAGTGTTTCTTCTTTAACTCCTTGGTTGTTGGAATCCATACAGTTCGATTTTCTGTCAGTTGTGGTTGTTTTCTGTTTTTAAATTATTGTTGTCCTTCTTTTGGTTGTGCGAGGAGGCACAGGGTGTCTACCTACGCCTCCATCTTGGCCGGAGGTCCCCCTTTGCCAAGACCACCCTGGCTTGAGTTGCGAAAGCTTGCAGTAAGACTCGGCGTCGGGAAACGGGAGTCCGACTTTGTTCTCAGCAGCGCTGCGGGGGCTGTTCTGGGTCCTTCGCCTTTCCCTGTGAACTTCAGACTCCGTGCGCCCACCTCCGGTTAGTGGCTGGGTTTCGAGGGGAACTGCACTGAATGTCCGGGTCCAGTGGGAAGAGCTCACATCTCCCAGTGTTGAGTTTTCCAGTCCGTGAGCACGAGTCTCTCCGTTCGTTTAGACCTTCGGTTCGTTTTTCCCGGGTTTTGTAACTTTTGACAAACGGATCCTGTGGGTAGTGTTTGATCCGTCACGTGTCTCTCTCTCTCTCTGGTGCGGCTGAAAATGGTGTTATTAACAGCCTATTGCTGAGATATAGGAAAGCAACTGACTTCTGTACACTAACTGTGTCCTGGGACCTCGCTACACGCCCGGTTAGTTCCAGGTTTTTGGGGTCTTTTTTAAAAAAAATATTTTGTTTATTTATCTTTAGAGGGGAAGGGAAGGAGAGAGGGAGAGAAATATCCATGTATGGTTGCCTCTCGTGCGCCCCCTGCTGGGATGGGAACTGGCCTGCAACCCAGGCACGTGCCCTGACTGGGAATCGAACTGCGGTTGTTGGGTTCGCAGCCCGTGCTCAATCCACCGAGCCACACCAGCCAGGGCTGGTCTGTGTTTTTGTCAGTTCTTTGGGATTGTCTTCCTAGACGATCATTTTAAATTCTCAGCTGAGAATAGGTTTGTTGATTTTAGAGAGAGGAAAAGAAAGTAAGCAAGTGAGAGAGAGAGAGAAACGTAATCGGTTGCCTCCAGCGTGCGCCTGGACTGGGCACGAAACCCACAGCCCAGGTGTGGGCCCTGACTGGGGACTGGACCCACACCCTTCTGGTTACGGGGCGGCGCTCCGGCCGAGCCGCCGGCCAGGGCTTCACAGGCACCCTTGTCATCGCAGACAGCTCTCCTCCTGCCGTCCCAACCCATACGCCCCCTTTTCCTTCTCGTGTCCTGCTGCCCTCCGCACTTCCAGCACAGAGCCGACTGGGATGGGTGAGGGGACACCCTGGCCTTGTCCTCCCCTGAGGGGGGCCCTCTGGGGTCCGGTCGCTGCGTGTGCCATCAGCTGCAGGACTCCGTGGATGATCTCTTCGCCAGGTCGAGGGGGCTCCCTTGACTTCCGACTGGCCCTGCCCCAGAGGCCTTTGCTGGGGAGGGAGCTCCGGGGGCAGGCCATGGCCACTTCTCTTCTTCCCCCGCAGCTGGCCTCTGCACCCCAGTGTGAGAACTCGGGGGGGCTCCGGGTGGGGCAACCCGTGAGCGTGTGAGGGTCCCGGAATTCCTGGCGGCCAGCTGGCCTGCGTCCGCCCCCACGGTCAGCCGTACTCCAGCTGCGTCTGCTCCGGGGAAGCAGGTCTCGGCTGTGACTCTGTGCTTGTCACTCCAGGTTTAGGGCACAGCCTGCCCTGCGGCCTTGACTTTCTGGCAGGTGCCAGGGAATGCAGTGACTCGCTGCTCATTCAGCCTTCTCTCGGGGTTAGGATGGGGTGCGCGACTGCCAGACTCTTCACGGGTCCCGGGGGTCCCCGAATGCTTTCGCCTCTTGAGGAGGGCCAGCCTCCATTGGAGGGCTCTCGCGTCCCTCTTCCTCTGCCCCCCGCTCCCTCCGGCGTTCACGTTTGAAGGCGGGGTTGCTCGTCTGGTTCCTGAGTCGTGAGGACTCCTCGTCTACGCTGAACGCGGTCGGCCTCCAGTGACGGGCGTCAGCGGGCCTGCCCAGTCCCCGCGCACCCGTCGAGCGTCCGCGCTTTCTGCTCTGGCGTCTGTCTTTCCTTTTTTCTTTCATGGACGGGGTTTTGTTTCCTGTGAAATCTTTCTCTGCCTCTAGGGCCACAAAGTCTTTCTCCCAGAACTTTTATAGCCTTTGGACCACATTTATGCCTATGAGCTACTTCGAGTTCATCTTGAATACAACCTCAGGTTCATTTTTTCATACAGATGTTCCAAACTTTTTAAAAACATTGTCCTTTTTTCCTTAAATTGCTTTTAAAAAAAACAGTAACTTTAGCTGTTGTGAGAAGTGATAGTGACGTACCTTTTCGGTCCATGTGCAGCCCTGGGATTTGGAACGTGTGCAGATTTATGGCACCAGCACCGTTATGAGGGGATGGAACTGCCATCACCCAAGAAGCCCCCAGGCCACGCCCCTGACCTCGATCCCTGGGGACCCCTAGTGTGTTCTCCTACATCACCCCGGCCTTTCTGAGGTTGTCACAAAAGGGGGCGCCTGCAGAGGCTCCCCTCTGGAGACGGAGTCCCTGCAAGCATCCACTCACAGCGGTGCACGGCGGGAGGGACCGGACAGCCCAGCCACTCACCTGCTGAAAGAGGTGGGCAGGCGCTGCCACGATCATCGCCCTCTGTCCCTCCCACCCCCAGGCTCACCCCCCCGCGTCGCCCCAGGGGAGGCGGGTGCTGTCCCTGGCGGTGCCGACCGCCCTGCCTGCGCTCAGCTGCACCGACAGACACAGAGCACGAGGACGCACAGAAGAGACACAGAGTCGGCTGCTGCGTAAGGAGTGCGTTTATTTTCCGTTGGACACACACAGCACAGGGCCTAGAGCCTAACACTCGGTTTGGACGTCAGGGAGCTGGGGCCGCTACGTCGGGATGGAGGTCACGGAGCAGGGGCCGGGGCGTGCCACACAACCACGCAGGTGCGAGCCACGGGGGACCTCAGGGGACAGGCAGCCGCAGGGCAGACAGGCCGGGGAAGACGCCGCAGCCTGCCGTGAGCAGCAGCAGCAGCGGCTCACGCCTCCCGAGCGCTCCGCCACCCCCGCCCCGGGGGCCGAGGACCTGGGTGTGTGCCTGTGTGGTGGTGAGAGGAGCATTGCCATCTTGTGGGCGATTCTTCAGAGTGGGAGGCCTGGCCACTTACGAGCACCCCAGCAGCCCCTGGAAGCAGGACGGGCCGCTGGAGCCCACATTCCCCCCCCTAGAGCTGCCCACCCCCGCCTGGGACAGAGAGCCCGCTGCGGACGAGGGCGGCCGTCCCTCCAACAGAACGGGGCTGCAGCCGGAGCAGCAGCCAGCATTCAAACAAGACCGCCCCAGAGAGGCGGCTTTCTGGATCCGTCTCCCTGTCCCCACTCAGCAGGAGCAGCGGCCTCAGCCCAGCCCGACTTTGCCGTCCACACCCCACACGGAGAGGACCCTCAGGGGCTTCCGAGCAGCCTCACTTCACAGATGTGGAGACTGAGTCCCAGTTTGTTGAGCGGCTCGTGCCAGCCGATATGACACGAGGGGAGTTTCAGGCATGGAGACCAGGCTTCCTGACTCTGCATGGGTTTCCTGTCCAGCAGCTCTGGGTGTGCAGGCCCCCGCCCAGGCCCTCCCAGGGCAGCAGGCCGGTGAGGGGACGCCAGGTGGTCCATACCTGGCTCTGAGTCACAGCCAAGATCGCTCCAGGCCAAAACAAAACCCTCCCCGGGGCCTCCATGGCCGTGGAGGCTCCTGAACTTGGGGGGATTCCCAGGAACCCTCGAGGGGGCCCCTTCCCTCAGCCCCTCTCACACATCAGGTGCTCTGCAGGCTGGCTGGCCTCAGGCGCCTGTGTGCGGGGGCACAGTCCTCAGGCTGGCTGACCTGAGGGGGTCAGGGCCAGTCTCTCGGGAACCTGGCCATCCTGGAACAACGTGCTACCCTGCCTCTTTTCCCTGCCACAGGGCTGTCACAGAAGCCAGAACGAGTCCTCGTCCCAGCCACCACCTCCTGGAACATCTGTGGAGGGCAGCCCAGGCCTGTTTCTGGAAAATGCTTGAGTTCGGCTCAGGAAGTGACCCTCGCCTGGGGTCTCCAAGGACAGCAGCTGAGCCTGCGTCCCCCCTGGTGTCATCCCGGGCCCTGATGGACGGACGGGCGTCTCCACGAGGAGATGGGCCCGGGGCGGGAGGGCGGCAGGGAGCCGTGGGGCCCACCCCACACTTCGCCCGAGCCCAGGTCCAGAAAGGCACCGCCGGCGCCCAGCAGTGCACGCAGGCTGGTGGCTGCCACCACGGACCGAGCCACCTTCCCCAGGAAAGCCCCAACCTTGTCGCTCAGATAGGAGCCGATACCTCACGTCCCCAGGGGAGAGAGGCTGGGACAGTCTGGTCTCCAGGCCCAAACCCTGAGAATATCCCCGTGTCATGTCAGGGCCACCACGCAGGACAATGTGGGACGGATCGGGGTCTCAGAGCCTTTGGCTTCAGGCTGAGCTGGGGTCCTACCAGCCAGGTGGGGGGCAGGTGTCTGTGAGCTGTGCCTAGCTGGCTGGGCGGGGGGCTGGAAGGTGCCAGAAATGCATGGACAGCAAGGCTGGGCATGCACCTGGGGCCAGATGACACGGCTCTGGGCCAGCCACAGTGCGGACAGTTTTACAGTGTCGCTTTGTTTCGTTTTGTTTTTGAGCTAGAAAGACGCCAAATGTGCCTTTGGTTGTGGGAAAAGGTCACGGAAAACCCTCCAGGCCGCCCTGGTTTCTATGACGGGTTTAACACCTAGGCAGGACATGCGGTCTGACTCCGCGCTGGGCCGATTCCTCCACTGGCCTGGGCAGCCTACAGCCATGGGGTCTGCCAAGGGGACCAAGTGGCTATTGTACCAAGGCCGGAACAATCAAGGGCAGAGCCTCCTGCCAGAAAAGAGAGCCCAGTGCCAGGCGCCCTCACCTGCCCCTCAGTGTCCAACTGCCCCTCGCAGAAGCCCTCTTTTCTGGGGGCAGAGGGGCAGTCAGACCTTCTCCCCGGGAGCAGCCCTGTGCTCTCCCCACTTCTCACAGCAGCTGGAGAGGCTACACCCCAAGCCCCTCGCTGCCTGGGCCATCACCCCGGACCACCTGTAACGCTGCCCACACACAGGGCACCACCGTGGGATGCAGTCCCTCCTCCCGGGCCTCCCCCGCCTCCCACATGCTCCCGCCGGCTGCCGTGCAGGTGAGACGTGGGTGGTACCTCTCACTGGAAGTGACGCGCCCCCTTCTGTGCTGCATGGGCTCTAGGCAGCAGGGCCCCGACACCGGCACACCCCCAGGCTGAGGGCCTGCCCGCGAGGCGCCGGCCTCCCCGAGGTCTCCCAAGGCGGCTGCCCAGTCTGTCTGTCCCTACAAGGCTTGGGGGATGCATGTGGGAACAAGCGGGAGGGGTTCCTCTGGATCCTACAGGTCGTTAGAAATAAATACTTATAAATAGAACACAGTCTTAGAGTTAATTTCTGAGCGGACTGTCTCCATGTCGCTAACTACTGTATATTAATTATAAGTCTGTCTATGCTTAAAAAAATATTAGAACGTCAGCGATGCCCCCTGACTGGGGCCCTCCAGCCCCCCCAGCGTCTCCTGGCCCTTCCCCCCCCCCCCAGGGCGCGTCTCAGAGAAGAAATGACAAGAAACGGGGCTTCCGCTGCAGCACGACAGGACAGGTCCGCTGGGACAGATCGAGTGGAACAGGGCCCCTGGCCAGCGCGACGTCCCTGGGAGGGGGGCCTGGTGGGCCGGTGGTGGGGAGGGCTGGGGGCGAAGACAGACGGAGGGCGAGGGGCAGGCTGGGCCCGCCGGGTGTCAGGAGGGTGGGGTGTCTTCCGCTCAGACCCTCATCTGGGCGGCCCTCCTTCTGGAGAGCTTGGAGCTGTGAGAGGGTTGGGGGGGGAGGCAGAGGTCAGGGGCCTGGGGCAGAGAGGAAGCCACAGCCGCCCCCGCCGCTCTGTGGCCCGGGCCCTCTGTCTCCTGTCACCGTGACACCTGTAAGTCCCGGAAGTGGGGGGCTGCCTAGTCCCTGCAGGAACAGTCGCACCCAGCCGCACCCACTGACGGCCTCGGGGTGCCCCCAGGCCCGCGCCCTCCCCGGGCCCAGTGCAGGAGGGAACCCTGCAGGTCCGGGGCGCCGTACCGTATGGTCCCGGCCAGGAGGGGGTTGAACGCGTACAGCCAGTCGTGCATGTCCTTGTCGCTGCTCGCCTGCAGCAGGATGCCGCGGTGCTCCGTGCAGACCGCGAAGGTGTGGGGCGTCTGCGGGGCGGCCCGGGTGAGCGGGTGTGTGTGTGGGGGGTCCTCGGCCCCCGCCCGCCCCCACCCCGGGGCCACCCCGCCCTCCCCCCAGCCGCCGCTGCGGCCGCACCTTGAGCATGGCCTGCTGGTCCTCGCTGTACTCCACCTGGGCGGCGGAGAGGTTGAGCACGAACCGCTCCACGGCGTCCTTGTCGCTGTTGTACATGTAGGCGTAGGGCCGCCGCACCACCACGAAGCGCTTGGCCCAGCCGGCCGTGTGCGGCTCCAGGAAGTGCAGGTACCCCTTCTTGGAGACGATGGGGCTGCGGGGGCGGGACAGCTGCTCACTTGAGCCCTCCTGGCAGCCAGTGGGCGCCCCACCCAACTGTGCCACCACAGCGCAGGTCAGAACGCGGGCCTCCGGGAGGAAGGCGCCAGGCCCGCAGGACCCCCACCCGGGAGGCCGGAGACCACAGCCCCCGACCTGTCCCTGAGCCCCAGTCCCTGGCTGTAAAATGGAGAAGCTTTAAAAAACCCAAAGCTGCCCCAACCTGCCCGTGACCACAACCCGCCCCCAGGGCGACTCGGGGCTGCCAGGGCCCGCGGACAGGGGCACGGTGGCCGCACTGGCCATCTGCGGGCACATTAGCATCCCTGGCCTGGGCCCCGGCTCTGACCTACGTCCCGCCAAGGTCAGGGGACGGGCTGGCTGGTGAGGCCTCAGCAGACCCTGCGCACCTGACCCGGATCTCCTGGATGTCGGGGACCAGCAGGCGCTGGGGCGCCTTGTCTGCCTCCGCGGCCAGGGCAGGGGAGGGGCTCTTCTTGGAATCAGCCTCTGGCAGGGGCTCCGGCTCCGGACTGGCGGGCGGGGAGCTGGGCCGGGGTGTCCTGGGAGGGGGGAGCGAAGCTGCCGCACTCCTGCCTGGAGCCCCTTCGCTGGGCCAGGGACCACCCCTGTGGGCCCTCCAGCCGCCCGCCCGGTTCCAGGGTTGTGCTGGGCGCGGTGGGCAGGGTCCCAGCTGCAAGGCCTCAACACCCTTCTCCCGTGGCGCCTTCTGCCCCTCCCCCGTCGCCCTCACAAAGGTGGCTGCAGCGACTCATCACCTCCAAAATCGAGCTGACGTCGACCCGACACGCTCAGGGGCCATCTGTGCAGAGGGAGCCACTGGCCCCTGGCACCCTGAGGCCCAAGTGACAGGACGCAGGGACCAGAGGCCTGTCTCAGGATGGACGCCACAGGGCTCGATGCCATTTTTTAAGTTGTAAGAAGAAAATTCAGAAACGTGGGCGCACTTTAAAATCGGGCGCTCAGACAGAGGCAGGTGGCATCAGCAGCGTGGCCACGGGCCTCTCCCCAGCCCCGCCCGGCTGCCCGGGGCCTCGTTTGCAGGGCCGGCTCCCTCCACGCTGCCCTGAGCTGTTGCCCGCGCGTCCTCCCCGCTTTACGAGCGCCGCCCACGAAGGGGTTTCTCGCTCTGGGCTGCTCTGATCCCTCCTGCTTTGACTCATGGCTGACGGAGTGTGGGCTTCGGCAGAAACGGGCCCAGAAAGGTCAGGACGCCACGTTCCCACGGGCCTGCGGGGCGGGCGCGGGGCAGGCCCACGGGGACCTGGGTGTCTGTCCCGAGTCGCCAGCGCCCCTGTGCCCCGGCGCAGCCATGTCCGCGGTCGGCTCTCGGCACCGGCTGCTGCCCTGGAGCCTGAGCTCACTCACCTCAGCGGGGGGGCTCCGGCTCCGTACCTCCCTTCGACCAGAGAGGGGCAGGTCGAGGAGGGGGTGAGCGTGGCTGCCCCCAGAGGGGACACGGACGGGTCCCGCAGCAGGGTGACAGACATCTCAGAGAGCTGCGAGGGGAGAGAGTCTTTGGCGGGGACACGGGGAGGGGACACCCATGCAGCGGCTGATTCCTGCCCCTTGGCTGGCACTTTGGCTCCTGTTCCGGATGCTGCCACCCCGACCGCAGGCACCCCCTTCCCAGTCCCCCCAGCCCCCCACAGCCCTGCCAGGGACTCGCGGATGCAGGGACCCAAAGAGCAGCAAGGACCACGCTGGGTGGGGGTGGGGAAGCCGGGGCGCCCACCTTGCTCTCGCTGGCGCTGACGCAGACGTGGCTGTGCGTGTACTCTCTGTTGAACGTGTGCGTGAGCAGGCGCAGGCACTGTGGGGACAGCGAACGCCTGTCAGGAGCCTCCCGGGACCCGGCCCCCCTGACAGCTGGGCCCCCAACAACACGGCGGCTGGCCAAGGGGCCTGGCGTTGCAAGTCAAGGTGGCCAGCACCTCCAGGCCTCCAAAAAGATGGGGTGAGCTGGGGAAGCCTTCTTGGGGGCTCCCAACCACAAGAAGGGCTGGGATGGGGGTGATGAGCCCCCTGTCAGTTTAGGCATTCAAGAGAGGGCATGCCACTGCGTGGGAGGGTGCTGTAAAGACCCCCAAATTCCAGTGTGGGGGCAGTGGGGGCAGCAAGCAAGGGCACCCCATAGACAGACCCTCCTCCTTCCAGCTCCCAACCCCGATGGGAGCCGACACAGACGAGGCCAGGTGCCGGGGCCCACCTTGACGGCCAGCTCCCGCTGCCTCTCGTCAGGGGTCTCCAGGGGCGACGGTCGGCCGTCGGCTGAGAGCGGGGAGGAGGCGCCAGACGAGCTGCGGGACTCGGAGTCCTCGCTGGAAGCCGGAGACAGCGTCTCGGGGAGGGGCCGCTGGGTGGTCTCCAGCTTCTCCCGCAGCAGCAGGTAGTGCCTGGTCTTCTCCACCTGCACGGGAGCCCGGAGGCCGCACCTGCTGTGCTCGAGCGGTGGGCCGGGTGGCGGCGGGGCAGGGGGCGGGGAGGGGGCGGCAGCCAGCGGCCTGCTGAGCCTTGGGGCCCCGGGGCAAACCCTGGGGGAGCCCCGACCTGCACCTGTGGCCAACACAGCCCCTCCCTCTGTCCCTGCCTTGCACCCAGCGTCTGGGGGCCAAGAGCAGGTGGACATGGGCACTCCGAAACCAGCTTCCTGGGGGGCCCAAGGGCAGGCCCGCCGTCCATGGCAGCTGGACACTGGTCCCCAGACCCAGGCTGCACAGGGCCTGGCCCGCCCCCTTGTCTTTCTGGCTGCTGTCTGCAAGCCAGCAGCCCTTGGTGGTCAGGTCGACAGTGAGCCTGCCTGGTCTGTGATGGCGGCGAGCGTCCCACGCTCTGTCCACCATGGCCTGGGACCCCAGGACCCCGGCGCGGACTCACCTCCTGCAGGAGGCTCAGCTTCTCCAGCTCCCACTGGTGGTCCAGGATGAGGCTGTCACTGCGGGGCCTCCAGCCGGCCAGGTTCTCCTCGCCCCGCACGTAGGCCACGGACGTGTCCAGCACCCGCCGGCGCCGCCGCTGCATCCCTGCACAGAGGCGCCCGCCCGGCCACATCCCTGCCTGTGACCACGCCCCTGACCCCACCACCCGCCCTTGGTGCTCCCCGGCCTGCGGAGCCACACGGGGCTCACCCGCAGGAAGTCATCGGCACCGTGTCCCATGGGGGTCACGGCTGTGACCTTCTGCCTGCCCTCCCTCCCCTTGCCGGGCCTCTCCCCTCACTGTCCCCGGCCCCTCAGAACACCCCTGGGACCTCACAGGGAAGGGACCCCCAAGTGGCAGCTTAGCTGAGGTCATCTGGAGCGACCCAAAGACCCCAGGCAATGCACCTCGAAGTACCACACCCCCGCCCCCGCCCCCAGCTGCCGCAGAGAGCAGGGCGGACGCCTACCTGGGCTGCCCGCATCGGCCACGTGGCACAGGCTGAGCTCGTACACGCCCGTCACTCGGTTGCTGCGGGAGCAGCGGGCACTGTCACCAGGCCTGGCCCGTCCATGTGGGGCGGCCAGGTGTCAGGTCCCCACACTGTGGCCCT
Source organism: Carollia perspicillata (assembly GCA_004027735.1). NCBI lineage: Eukaryota > Metazoa > Chordata > Mammalia > Chiroptera > Phyllostomidae > Carollia > Carollia perspicillata. The sequence continues at coordinate 3,718 of PVKM010035488.1, read as the reverse complement.
ACACGGACCGGTCCCACCCCGACCCCCTCTCCTCCGGAACTGCCGCTCCCTCCAGGGGCAGCCCACCGCTCTTCACGGCCCCCCCCACTCCCTCCTCCTGCTGCACACGGAGTGGCCCTGACAAGGGAGTCCACAGCCCAGAGCAGGAGGGAGCGTGGGGGCGCAGCCGGTCCTGGCGGCTGGCATCCGGCCCTCGGGCACCACCAGCCTCCGCCCAGCGCCCGCGCCCAGCCTGGCCCCGACATTTACGCAGCCTCTGTCTCCCCTGACGGCAGATCCCGTGGCCCCCAGGGAGGAAGGTCGGCTGGCGCTGACGGGGGCAGTCTGGCTCCCCACCATCCCCACCATCAGGGTGCGTGAGAAGGGCCGAGAGCAGGGGCCCAGCCAGGGCGGCCAAGCTGGGCTCTCGCGCAGGCTGGTCAGCCCTGGTGACCGGGGCACCCCGCCCACCCCACAGCCCACCTCTCAGAGGCCCGCAGGCTCCCGCTGCCGAACAGGTTTCGGATGGAGCGCGAGGCAGGCAGCTTGGCATCTCGGGAGTAGAAGACCATGCAGAAGTCCTTGGTGATCACGGCTGGCTGAGCACAGTTCTCCATCTGTGGGGCCCGGGGCACAGGGCTCAGGCACAGCGACCCCCTTGCCGGCCCCCACCACAGCCAGGGCCTTCCCGGCCCTGGCACGACCCAGACCCAGGCGGCAGAAAGTCTCTGCTCGCCACTGGAGACGCCTGCGGACTGAGACAGCAGCCCTGCCTCCCAGGGCCACCGAGGGCCAGGCTTCTGTGTGGGGACCCCAAGGGTGCCGGACACAGGCTTCTCCATCTCAGGCCTCAGCTGCCCCAGCGTGAAACCGGTGACTCTCCGCACGAGGCGTTTGTGGGAAGCACCCACATACGTTCTTTGTTTTCCTAAAGCTCAGCCATAACCGCTGACAAAGCTGAGGGCACCAGGCACTTGTCTGGGCAGAGCCCCACTTCACAGGTCAAGTAGCCAGGGTCCGAGGGGAGGCCTTGCCCTCAACCCCACTGCCGAACTCAAACATCCAGATTAAATTCCTGGCTACTGGGTCTGCTGGAAACACCCACTCTCCCAGCCTGCTCCTGTGCCTCAGACCCTGGGGGTGGGGGGAGGCTTCTGTTTTTCCACTGCCTGGAATACAGATGCAAGGCCTGGTGGGGCTGCAGCCACCTCGCAGTGCTGAGGATGAACGCACGTGGTGAAGTCGGCAGAGGGGGTGGGCTGAGCACTGCCTTCAGAGTGTGGGACAGGACCAGGGCTTGGGAAGGCAGCGGGGCTGCGTGGGCTTGTGCAGGGCTCACTTCGCCCTCCTGCCCTGGGCAAACTCCTCGGGCTTGAGCTCGGGGGAGGGGGTGTTGGTGGTGCCCGGGCAGGCGGTCTTGCCTCGATGTAGGCAGAGAGGGTCATGTAGATCTTCTCTCGGTACGGGGTGACGCGGTTCAACAGGAGAGAGTTGTGCATGGAGCTGTCCCACGCAGCCTCAAACTGGTAAAAGGTCCTGGGAGGGAGCAGAGCGGAGGTGAGACGATGGCGTGCAAGCCACTCTCCGGTGGGACAGGGACATGCAGAAGGACAGACGGACGGAGACGCATGGGCAACCGCCAGGAGCACCGCTGGGGCCACAGGTCTGGAGGCCCAGGTGGCGGTGTCCGGGAAGGACCGCCCTTCCTCACTCAGGACTGGGGGGAGGGGACGGAGATGCCACTGGCAGGGTGAGCCGAGCTGTCACCTCCACCATGGACGGATGGTGGGTAGGGAGGGTGGAGAGGAGAGAAGGAAGGAGGGTGGGGGCACGGGGACAGGAAGGAAGCCTCGTCTGAGTGAGGGGCACCACGGTCTCTCCTTGGACCCCGAAGAGCCTGCCTGGGTTTGCAAAACCCTCTCAGATCCGTCTCCTCTGTCACCGACCCGCCTTTAGGGGGGCGGGCCCTGGGAGAGGGTGACGGGAGTGGAAACCAGGCGGCCGATGGCAGACAGCTCCGCCTGCCGCCCACCGTGGCCAGGCTGTGTCCTCTGGCGCAGCAGGCAGGGTCTCTCCACCTGCCGCCACCGCCAACCAGGGAAGGCAATGAGCAGAGCCTGAGCCAGGCACCCGCAAACCCCTCGAGGTGGGGGCCGCTCGGGCCATCCGTGGCCAGGCCCCTGAGCTTTGCCTGCACATCGTCAGTGGGGAATGGGCCACGGTCCCCGCTGTGGCCGCACTGCGGGCCCCGGGCAGCGCCGCCAGCCCCCTGCCCTGCCCTGCCCGCTCTCCTTCCCAGCCCCCTCACAGAGACACGGCCGAGGAGCACACCCACGCACAGCGGGCCGGTGGCACAGGCCCCGCGCGGCCCGGCCCCGGAGTGCAAAGGGTGTCCGGGGAGCCGGGCTGCGCCGAGCGGAGACAGGGCCGCGGCTGCCCGCCTTTCGGTGGCACAGCCCAGGGGCGTGGGGGAAGCAGTGACGCCGGTGGGCCACTCGACAGTGGACACACGTCACTGAGGACAAAGATCCAGAGGGAGGGACACGAGGACAGCAGGGCAACAGACGGACAGAGAGCACAGGGAGAGGTCAGAGGAGAGAGGACCTGGAGGAGCAGAAGCAGGTGTGGAAGAGAGACGTGCGCTGTACCTAGTGTCACTTCCCAACGAAACGCTAGAGGCAAGGCAGGCAGGACACACGCACACACACAGAAGAGACCATGTGTCAGGGCTGCGCCGCCCCCCGCCCGGCACGAGCTCCCGGACGCGGGCGGACACGCCACTCGGAGCCCCACCCACAGCGTCTGCAGGGAGAGCCTCGGGCCTGCTCCCAGCAGGACCAGGCAGGCACCCCGGAGCTGCGACCGAGACCTGGAGGGATGCCGTCCGCCCCAGGGCCCCCCGAGCACCCAGGCTCCGTGGGGCCAGGCCTGCGGTCAGAGCCAGAGTCCCCATGCAGCCCAGTCGGGCACAGACGTCCCCAGACCACCCAGCTCCAAATGCCGTGTCCCAGCCCCTGCAACCCTGCCCGCGGCCTGTCAGCAGACACCTCTCTCTCTGCCTCACAGCGACACCCTGCAGGTTGGCCTGGGGCCCCAGAAGCCCATGTTAGCATCACCACCACGGCCTCTTGTCCCCCCAGGTCGCTGGGTGAGGCCCCACTCTGGAGGCCACATGAAGCCCCTCAGAGGCCCCCAGTCGAGCTAAGATGCAGCTTTGTCCTGGTCAGACGCTGGTGACCCAGAATGTCTCGTAAACCCTGACTCTGGTGGGTCTCACATGTGGGATAGAGTGGGGTAGGTGGGTGGGGTGGGGGCGCCCTCCTGGGCCTTTTACTGCCCATCCCCCTGGTGCCAAGAAGGACTGGGTCCAACCTGGCCCAGCCCCCAGCCCCATGCCACCTACTGCAGACCAGCCCTTGGCCCGCAGCCAGCCACGGCTCCACAGAACACAGGGGCCAGACCTGGAGCCCATGCCCCTGAGGCCTCTGCAGGGGGTGGGTCTCCCCCAGACCCCAAGTGAGAGCAGATGGCGGCGGGTGTGGGCAGGGTGGGGTGAATGGCAGAGCGGCAGCCACACAGGACGCCCCAGGCTTGCCGGGCACAGCACGGGGACCTCGGGCGGGTGTCCCTCAGTCACGAGGCAGGAACAAAGACCCAGAGCAGCCGAGAGGGTGCAGCTGTGAGGCCGAGGAGGCCACACCAGGACCCCCATGAATGGCACGGGTCGTCTCAGCCTCCC
>PVKM010035487.1:0-15149 GCA_004027735.1 Carollia perspicillata | reverse complement strand
GAGGGAGCCGTGGGGCACACTCACACGAGAGCATCGGGAGTACCTGCCCCGGCTCCTCGGGACACGTCGTCACGGAGCCCAGAGGCCAGAACACTTCATTATCTTCTGGGCACAGTCCAGCGCTGTGGTCGCCTCAGCTGACTTGGCTTTGACGTCTGCGTTTCTGAATCAATAAAGAGTTGTAGATGCCTGCTTCCCTACGCAGGGCCTCCCTGCCAGGGGGCCGGGGAGGCGGTGAAACAGAAACCAGGCTGTATTGAACCTTGAAATAACACGGCCAGCATCATAATCCACGTGTGAACTTCCCCCCGCCTCTTTATTGCATTTATTGGGGCAACACTGGGTAACAAAATTTGGTTTCAGGGGCCCAGTTCCTGTTTGGGTTTCTGCTCTGCCTTAATTTAAGTAAAAGAGGGAAGGGAAGTATCATTCACTGACTACCTACTACGGGTTGGGTACACACAGTAGGCCACATTATCTCATTTCATGCTCACACAGATTGGATGGTAGAGATGTTCTTATTTCTGTTTTATGTGGAGGAAAGTGAGGGTCACAGAGGCGGGTAGAGAATCTTGAATAAAATTTCAGGTCTGACTTGACCTGCTGTAACGGTGCTTAACAATCTAAAACAGCCATTTTCAACCCTTTTCAGCTCATGGCACACAAACTAATTACTAAGATTCTGCAGCACACCTAAAATATTTTTTGCTGATCTGAAAAAAATAGGTATAATTTTGATGCATTCACACCGGATGGCTATGGTTGTTTGGCTCTTTTCTGGTTTTATTATCTGTAGGGAAAGAAGTCCGTTCCCCTGACTAAACAGTCAGATGTTGCTGTTGTGTTTTCAAAATGTCTGTGGCTCACCAGTGGAAAATTGCTCTTCTAGAAAGCAAACTTAGAAAGGCCTGAACCTGACTAGCAATCATAGTCATTTAAGGAGTTTTTAACAAAAAGAACTCTCCTCGTCCCTCCATCCTCCACTCCGTTTTCTAGCCCTTTTGTATTAGAGTCTTCTGCACTGGGGTTCATGACTGGATAGCAGAAGCTCCCCCGGTGATTCTGAGCAGCAGTCAGGTTTGGGAAGCATTGGCGTAGTGTTGGCCCTTTTAAGCCCATGAGCTCAGTTATTCTCCCTTCTCTGCTAACATGAACCGACCATCCTCAGGCAGATTTGGCCACCACTGTGTGTGGGGGGAGGCACGAGCTAGTACTGGCGCTTCACCAAGTCATAGCTCCTACCCCGCGGACACTGAAATTGAGTTCAAGACCATGCCGTGCCTTCGTGCCTTTAAATTACCTCGGGAAGGGGCGGATCCTGGCTAGTCCAGTCTGTGAACAGAGCTCGGTGAGCCAGACCTTTGCACATCTCCCGACCTCAGTTTCGGAAGGAGGAACTTGCTTAGAAATCCAGGTGGCTGCCCTCCTGTAGCAAACGTCTCTTTTTGCTGTTCCTAAATTAGTCTGCGAATATCCTGTATGACAACTCGTTGTCGGCCCTGAGATATTTGAAATAGAACTTCTCTAGAGACATTCTACAGGGACCTGAAGGCTGTGATTCGGGGAGTGTCGGCTGAGCAGCACCAGTTGGTGCCCGCAGTGCGACGGGGGCAGCAGGGCGACCCGCCCTCAGGGGACCCCACTCTCTGTTAGGCAGGATTTTAACAAATGGAAAACATCAGAAAAGACAGGTTTTGTGTCTTCGTTGATTTTAGCCACTTTGAAGTTCCCGGTGATTGCGGGGTTGGCCCCTGTGTCTCATACGCGGTGAGTATGCCTTGCACGTGCAGTCTCGAAAGTACGAGAAAGCTCTTCCTCGTGGCTGCGTGTTATTAAACATAGCTGTCGACCTCAAAGGCCAGGTCACCAACGCCAGGAGAAGCTAGAGCAGGGACGGGACCTGCAGCCGAGAGGAGCCGTGCTTCCCGTCTGATTTGCCGCCGTGCCGCCTAACTCGGTTTCTCCCCCCAGGGCAGTGGAGCACTGTTTCCACATGTGTGACAGAATGGTCATCTACTTCTTCATCGCCGCTTCTTACGCGCCATGGTAAGATGCAGGCTTCCTGTTTCGGACGGTAGTGTTTTCCTGTCGAACTCCTCAGTCCCTCCTCCTTCCCTCCCCCTGCCCCTGTGCCCAGCCTCCACGCATGGACCCAACCCCTCTCCCCACAACACGCGTACATCCGTGCAATTTTGACTTACTGGGGTCAGAATCCAGACATCAGAGGGAGAATGTTGCTGCTGTTCGGAGTCCGTATCTGGCATTGGATCATTCAAGAGAAATTCATGGATTGTGTGTTAGGTGGGCCCCTCACTTCTGAAACACGTGATGTCTGCCCCACAGTCTTTGTGTGTGCTTCTGCTGCCGTTCAGAATCTTAGACATCTCATCGTTCAAGTGGAAATGCTGTAAACATGTACGAGGGAAACAAGCTCAGTTTTGAAATTTACCCTGTTGGTCTTCGGTTCACTTCACAGCACAGGAGTTACTGCATTGGAGGTGCGTTGCTCATTTCTCGAGCCGTATGAGCAAGAGAACTAGCCAAGTGTATCAGCTACTTAAAATATCCAGTACTCTGGTCAGTTTCCATGATCCTCCTGCCCTTTTGGTATAGAGAGCAGATGGAACCTTGTGTTGCTGTGGAACCTGTGATTAAAGAAACATTTGCGTTCCCTATCAAGACGTCGTCCAGTTTTAAACAAATTCGTAGGATGCCATCAACTACCGTAGTCACTAGAAAGAGCAGGCCTCCAGATTCTGAGCAACTCAGCACCTGCCATGCAGGAGAAACCTAATTATCTGCTGGGGTAGAAAGTGCGGTCTCTCTCCAGCACCTGTTACTAAATTATAAGTCTGCACTACATTGGAGGGAGAGCGCTTGAAGGCTTTCGTGAAGTATACCTCAATGTAAAATAAGTCAATAAAGATTTCAAATGGAAGGTGAGGATCAAGTATTCATAGTAGACAGTTTGTGCACGTGTCATGTTTGATAAACAAGGGGTACTTTTTCCATTTGGGAATACTAATTTTATAGTAATGGCCAGTCAGAACATTTGTTTTTTTCCCCTCATTTCCTTCATAGAAAATTAGTGTAAATGTATTTGCAATATTTTAACGTTCAGGCTTCACGAGAGTCCATGGTACCATTCTAATGAAATGTCTTCTATAATACATGTTGGGCTAGTTCTTCTCGTGTTCTCTCTTGGAAGAGAGGTTGGGAACGGAGACACTTGATCTGTGTATCAGGTATCCGCTGTGGTTATGTGATACCAGTCCGGGATCTTGTTCAGGGCTCTCACTAAGCGTTGTGAGTAATCTGCTCTCAAACGCACTGTCGGAAATAATAAAGCAAACAGGCCGTGCAGCGGTCTGCCTAGTGAGGCCTCGAGGGTGTGCTAGGGCTCACTTCCGCGTATCTCCTGTTAGCAAGTTGTTTTCAAGCCACGTCGGAACTAGTCTAAGTCTTAAAGGTCAAGTGACAGTTTTATCTTTGAGCTTTTCATGTCACCCAGCTTACCCAAATGCCCCCAGCGGTACCAAGCGCCTTTTCTTCCCGGTCTTATCCCGACTGTGAAGATGAGGGGAAACTCGGGCTCTTCAGATTCCCTCCATTTATCACTTCTGTTCTTTGTTGTCATGTTTACATTTTTAGGTTAAACCTCCGTGAACTTGGACCCCTGGCATCTCATATGCGTTGGTTTATCTGGCTCATGGCAGCTGGAGGAACCATTTATGTATTTCTCTACCATGAAAAGTAAGAGAACATAATTTACCTTTGATAGCTTTCAAATTAAGTGCCTAAATTTTATCTCCGTCACAATTTGTATTTGCACTTTGAAATAGTAGAAATACATAAATAGAAAATATACTGTTTTAAACAAATCTGCAGAACCATTGGGTACTTGGTGGTGGTGGGCAGACCCCTGCGGGAAGGAGCAAGTTGGCACGCATGCGGTGTGTGCAGTGAAGGGGCCCGGTGGACAGTCACTCCAGGCTCAGTGGGACTTCATTTCACATCCTCGGGAAGACCGGCCCTATCAGCAGACCCGCCTTAGCCTCTGTGATTGACAGTTACCACATGAGAAAAATAACTGCTTTTCAAGGTTCCTAGGAAGATCGAAGCTAATAGATACTAAGTGCCCGGCACAGCCCTTACCTAGATAGGAACCTTGAGGATTTTCCAAACGAGGATCCCCTGAGAAGGCGGGTGTTTGGAAGGGCATCTAAACTTTATACACTGACCATGGGGCACATTTTAAAAATTCATTCTTTGTACCTCAGAGTCCTAAGTGTTAAGCAGTATCAAAAGGAAAGCTTGTATATACTTAAAATCTTAGCTCAAGAGATCTTCAGAGTCATCTATTCCAGCCTCATGCTTCAAAAATGGGAACATTTAGGACACACCTCGAATTAGTGACTCATCTGCAGTTAGGATCCAAGCGTCCCGGTTCCCATTTCACAGCTCTTTTCATTGTTCCACGTGCCCGAATTGGAGAAACTCGCACCCGTGAAATCATTGTCATTGGATACAGTTTATTAAGTTCTTTATCTCTTGTGGTTGGCAGAATGGTTTTCAGAGCTGAACGGAATTGCCGTTCACCACAAAGCATGGCGCTGTTTTTCCTTTTCAGAAGAAAATGGTAGTTTTTGCTAACTTCTCTCCAACTTCGAAATTTACTTAAATGCATTTTTGTTACCATAATTAGCACTTCCGAGTGGTGTTATGCAATATATATAAATCCAAGGAAACCGTTTGCTTCTTGAACCCAAACCCCTAATTCATATCCTTGGATATAAAGCAGGAAATCAAGTAAGACCACTATCTTTTCTCCTATTCCAGGCCTGCCAACCTATTCTCCCCCAGTCCCCTGATAGGATTGCTTCATGCGGACTTTGAGTATAAAACACTAAGAATGAGAGGCGAGCCACACTTGGCCGTTCAGTTTGGCAGGTATTAGAGAACACCTGCCCTGTGCCAGGCACTGCTCTCAGCCCTGCAGATCCAAACATAAAGAAATTTGGCCCCCGCCTTTGAGGAACTTACGGTCTAGTTTGCTTAGGCAGAAATGTAAGTGCAATTTCAATATGCCTTAAGTGTCAGACATTCCGTAACCTGATGTGATGATGTCTTACAAACTGGAGCTTTTTGAGCAAATAAAGAGACAGACGAAAAGGCAGGCCTTTTGCTTCTCCGGCCACTCTCCCTTTGCCACTGATACACGAGGCCATAGGTGCATCCCTGCATACTTTCATGATTTCAGTTTCTTGCCTTGATGGAGTGCAGGAGTGATGAAGGCAGACACTCTGGGATTGGAAGGGAGAGTGTGTGGTGCGCTGGGCCCAGCAATAACTGCCGTGGCAGAAAAAGTTCCCAGGTGGCACTAGGGTCTGATGCCTTCTCAGTCCTAGAAGAAATGCTGCTTTATTGTTGCTCAGCTAGAGTGTTTCAGTCAGAGGCCTGATGGTCTCCTACTGGGAAAATGCATTTTATTTGAATAGTTGCGCTTACTTTTTATTTTAAAGAAAAAAGAAAAACTGATAATGGAACTAGTCTAAGTACTGTAGGAATAGACACATTCAATTAAACTGCGTTTCCATCTGCAGGTATAAGGTGGTTGAGCTCTTCTTCTATCTCACAATGGGGTTCTCTCCGGCCTTGGTGGTGACGTCAATGGTAAGGAATGGCTTCATAGTTTTAGTTATTATTCTGCCTTACTTCCTTTTACGTCGCTAGGACGCATCACATGTCTGTAGATGTATGTAGCATTTCTTTCTGAAGTTGTATGTCCATTAACTAGAGACTCAAAAAATGTATAAGTTCCAAGAGCCAGCAACTTGTACTAGCTACTGTCTATAGTTTGGGGGAAAATGATACATATAAATGTGTTGATTTCTATTTGGTAACCACCTGTGTTTGTCTCCTTTGGAGTAACCTTTCTGTTCAGCCCACCCTCACTCCCGCTGTTTACCCCAGTCAGGTGTGAGGTTACGTGAAGGGGGTATTGCTTAGTGTCCTAACCCTAAATTCCTGGAAGAGGGCACATTGTAAGGTTTGTTTCAATGGAGAAAATATAAATTACTGACTTCTTAAATCCTAAGAATTGGAAGGACCTTAAAAGGTCCTCTGGTTCAACATTTTATTGGATATTTCTGAAATCTCATCACCTTCCTTGTTATGTTATAAGTCATATTATTTCTTGTTATAAGTCATATTAGTTGTCTTATTCTGGGGAAGTGCTTTTTTTGGTTTGTTTTAATTAACTGTGCCTGAAAATTTCCCTTGGGCCCTCTGATGGGTGAAAGTGCCGCATCACCAGTAGGGGGCAGTCACACGTGCACATTCTGAACTCCCTTTCAAACCGACGGCCTTTGAGAGATCTACTGGTCTCTGTCACCTGGAACAAAAGCACATCATCACAGCCTCAGAGTGCACCCAGCTGGTGACTTGTGCCTTCAGCGTGTGTACTCCAGGGTCTGGCTCCACGTTCTTGGCACCGGCCACTGTGGTCACTCAGGAGGTCACCGAGTGCTCTGAGCTCTCTTCTCGGCTTGCCATGGTCAGCACTGCTCCCAGAGCTTCACTCCTGAGCTCGCGGGCAGCTTACAACAATGCAGTGTTACGGTGCATAGGTCTTAGCCTGTGAAAATGCCTGTGAGAGGTTTAGGAGTTGCAGGTTCCCTTATGTGTTTTTCAGAGAATATATCTTAGGAGAATGTCATGAAATGTATTGTTTGAGATAATGAGGTTTATGATGGCTTGAACTATTACCTAGTGCCAAGGCAACTGGGATTGGCGAGGCCGGGGGAGGCGAAGGGCTGAAAGGAGAAAATCTGTCTTCAAGGCTGTGTGGTTAAAGGGCAGCTGAGGACACCTGAAGCCACATGATAAGCGAGGCCCATGTAGACAGGTGATCAGTCATTGGGGAAGAAATTCAGGTCAACTCCCTCTGGGTGTCAAAAGGCAGGTTTCTCCAGTGTCTTTATCACTAACTGTCATTTTTGCCAGTGGCAAGTAGCAGGTGACTGATACTATAATCAAACAGGACAACCCCCACACTTGCCCCTGCAGAACTTAGAATCAAGCATGAATCAAGCACAGCTAACACCCCTTTTTATTACAGAATCGTTATTACAAACTCGTAAGCATGTAATTCTGTAACATAACAATATCACACTCAAGCACACCGAATGACATTGTAGGTGAAATGGTCAAATTAAAATGGTACATTATCACACCCATGTTATTACCCTACCAACCACACTCAGGCAGGCCTTACTTCTGCCGGCCCCTGTACACATGATGCGCACTATAGAACTGCACACTTGAAACCTGTACCATTTTATTAGCCAGTGTCACCCAATAAATCCGATTTTTAAAAAACAGTTTTCTACAGTATTGCATTCCTGAAAGATTCATGTACTTTACTACTTCATGCTTTTCTTTTTTTAAAAAAAAATATTTATTTAATATTGAGGGAGAGGGGCAGGGAGGGAGAGAAACATCAATGTGTGGTTGCCTCCTGCAGGCCCCCAACTGGGGACCTGGCCTGCAACCCAGACACGTGCCCTGACTGGGAATCCACCGGCGACCCTTCGGTTCACAGGCTGGTGCTCAGTCCACTGAGCCACACCAGCCAGGGCTGGTTTTTCTTTTATTCTCTTTTTGTTTTCTCTCTTTCTGCATGCTTTCAGGTTAAAGATAAGCAGCATACGTAGTAAAACATTCTGGAAGTAATAAACATATTTCAAGTGGTGCCTCTAATCAAATTCTATCTCAAAAACAAAAACAGTTCCTATGAACTAAGAAGCTACAGTGAAGTTCCGCAACGCCTTTGACCGGGGGACGTGCAGGCTGTCGCAGGAGCACCTATCAGATGCGCCAGGGGAAGCGCGATCTGGGCCGATTGGGAGAGGCGAGTGGGAGCCAGAGAGCAGGGCTGACGCGGGCGGTGTAGGCAGAGGATGCGGCCGGGCCGGGGGATGCCCGAGCGTCTCCGAAGAACTGAAAGTGGTGCCTTGTTTGCAGCTTGAGTGTGGATGTACTTGTCTGAGTATGTATGTGCATGGCTGGGGGCGGGGTAACCGCAGGTAAACTGTGATCAGGGTGTTGAGCTAGACCGAGACCAGGCCAGTCCACAAGCTGTCGGAACCCACAAGGCAACAGCATGAGCGGTGACGCAGAGCTTCGGTTCTGGTCAGCATCGTGGCTCTCAGACCTGCCCTTCTGCCATGAAGAACTGTGGAACTGGGAAAAATATAGGAAATACCTAGTCTTGGGTATTGGATACAGGCAGTGCAGGACTGTGATCTCTGAGGGAAGAAGAACCAAAAGATAGGCTTCAAATTGCCCCATTTTCTCTCTGGGGACACTTTCTAATCTGCGGCCAGAAAACGTGGAGCCGCAGAGCAGCAGTCAGGGGTGTGGAGGGAGGAAACAGAAATTGCATTTCAGCTGCATAGCCGGCTGCAGTTTGGGGCAAGGTATCGAGGAGGAAGACTTTCACAGGGAAGAGTCTCCAGGGTTTCTGTGAGTCCTTGCCTGAATACTGAGAGGCACTGGTACAGGGCAGGACTGTGCACGCCCTGGCCAAGTGCAGCTCTTGGAAGGCTGTGGGGTACATGGCGATTCCAGAGGGTGCCTAGTAGGGGGAGATAGCAGAGTTCCACCAGCAAGAGTGCGGAGATGGTGCGGAATAACTCAGGTAGTCAGCAGACCACACCCTAGAAGAGCTACCCTAGCCCTAGAGAGAGGACTGACTGCCCTGGAATCTGACAGCAAAGCCCCTACACAACACTGAAAAGGATGCAGTTGGTTCCCCAGTAAAGAAACTGCCCAGCAGAGCAAATCCTCCCTGTCCTTTAAAAGAAGACAAAAAGTCTACACTCTTGAACAACTTGGCATCCTTATCCAAACAAATATTACCAGATAAGCAGGCAGCAGACATACACGACATCCAAATCAAAGGAAATGCAGGGCATTAGAAACAGATCCAGCATGACAGAGGTGTCAAAAGTACCATGACAGGCCTTTAAAACCATAAATACGCAGGTGGGGAATCTCAGGGAAGATGGGGAACTGTAAGAAGGAACCAGATGGAAATTCTAGACCTGAAAACCATGACATGCTAAGAAAGGCATTGACTGGAGGAGCTTAACAACAGATCGGATACTGCAGAAGAAAAGATCGATGAACTTGAAAATGAACAGACCAGCTACAGACAGGAGAAATTTGCTTTCTCTATATGTTTTTGCCAAAGGACTTGCATCTTGAATACATAAAACACTCCGATAATAAAAAGCCACTTCTATAAAAATTGGTAAAACACTTGATAGACACGCCATAAAGAAAGGCATGCAAGTACCCAGCGAGCCTTTGGAAAAGCGCCCAACACCATTAGAGAGTGGAAAATTAACAAGACGGACGACAAATACTGACTGGTGAGGGCGTAAAGGAACTGGGACCCTGGCCCATTGTTGGGGGGCGTGTAAAATGTTATAACCACTTTGCCATCTGGAGCAGGAGTCTCAGAAAACTGCCTAGCAGTATATTATAAAATTAAATACTTAGGACTCAAAAGGTATTTCCCAACAGAAATAAAAACATATCTATAAAAGACCTGTAAAGTAATACCAACATTGATTTTATTTATAAGCCCCCAAATGGAAAGAATTGATCAGCCAATTATGTTAAATACATACATGGAATGCTAAGCAGCAGAAAGGAATGAATGACTGGTGCACATAAGCACATGCAAGAAACTCAGAGATGTCATATTGAGCAAAAAAGCCAGACACAAAAACGTACATACAGTGTAATTCTGCCACGTGGAGTTCTAGAGCAGACGGACTTCGTCTGTGGTAGCAGCGATGAGAACAATGGTTAGTGGGAGGGGGCTGTCTAGGATTGGACAGGGGTACCTGACAACTTTCTGAGGGGTTGGGATAATTGTGTAATTTGATAGGAGGTTAAGTAACCTACACTGTTCACTTAAGTTAGATATATTACACACTGTCAATTAATCATCAATTTTTAAAATGACTCCTCCCCTTCCACTACCCCTCCCCCTCCCCAAAATGTAAGTTCAGAAGCCAAAACACCTTGATTCAAATCCTGCTTCTGACACTTAAAAGTTACGTGGCCTTAAGCAAATTGTTTATCCTGTGTTTTATTTTTTTTCCCCAGCTGTAAAGTTAGGGTAATAACAGTACCCAGTTCAGGGTTGTGAAGATTAAATGAATACATACATTCAGGGCTTCACACAGTGCCTGGTACCTGGGAACACAATAATGACATTGATAATGAAGGAAATGTTTTGTTTCGTTTTAGGATTAACTGTGTTTTGGTTCTCGGAAAGTTGGTAAGGTAAACGTGGTATCTCGAGGAGCCAACTACTAACAGAATAGATATCCAAACCCAGCCCCGTACTCGGTTTGGTCTCTTGTTTCCTGATTCAGCAGAATGAAAAAGGGAGGTGTCCAGGGCCATGGCCAGCTGTGTGACTTTGTTCAGCTTATTTCACTTCTCTGGCCTTTTTCTTCTCGTCTCTAAAATGCGGAGGTCATGTCGGACGAGTGGTTCTTGCCCTTTGCCAGTCAATGCCCCCTCTGAAAATCCCAACAAAAGCCTCTGGAAAAATGCTCCTAATGCACATACACAGAGAATTTTGCATAATTAATGGATCTTAATTGCTTTATAACTTTTAGGAAAGTGTGTGTGTGTCTGTGTGCTAAATAAAAATAAACCTGGCAAAAGTTCCATCTTGCCAAGATTAATGAGAAATCTGGTACGGTCTTTTGGAGCTGGCTTCCTTCCCATCTTTCGACCCTACCAAAACCATGGCGTCTTAATGTGGGTTTCGAAGATAAGACTGATCCTCGCCCACGGCCCTAGATCCTCCCACCGGGTTCTTAGGTCATGGTCATCTGTGGCTGCCATTGCTTTGGCCTAGGCCCATGGGGCCCAGTCAACTAGGCCACTGCCTTAGAACTCATACGCCCTGCTAAACTGGCCACAGGACCTGCTCCAAGGCTTAAAAGGTCGCAGCTGTCAGTGCCCAGGCCTCTGGGACACCCACACACCTGTCCCCTTGCGAGGCCTTGCCATTGCCTGGCTTAGGTTTCCACCTCCCCCACAGAACCCAAGACCATTCTGTTCCTGGTGCCCAGGAACCCAGGAGGCTGACTGGTTTCGTCAGCTCCCCCAGCCCTGCCTCTGCTCATTCGCAGAAGCCGGTTTGATCTTGAAGATGGGTCTTGGTCTTTGAAAACCAAGAGTGGCCTAAACATTCTCCTTTTTGTGCTAAAGCACACATGCCTGTTGACTTCCTGCTAGGCTGGGAAGTCCAGGCTCAAAGACAGAAAGGCCCTGCCACATCGGGAAGGTTAGGAAGCGTGCTGTACTGTGTGATCCCTCGTCTCTGAGGCCACTTCTAGCCATGACTGTCCTGTGTCAGCCGGAAAGAAGTCATAAACCCACAGGCAGGCAGTCTCAAGAAAGCAATCAGTGTAGAACAGGGCTTGAGGGGGACAAAGGGAACTGAAAACGTGGGCTGAGGTTATGAATGGAGTGACATGGGCGTGCCTTAGTAGGAAGAAAGCTTTTCAAGGGGAAGGTGAAAGCCAAGGATCTATAGTACTATAATATCCATATGACGTAGTACTGAATTAAAACGAACCCCCGTGTCTGGATGCCACTGCAGTCTGCTTGGATGTGCCCTAGGTGAGCAGAATGTGCTGCCCTTTACTGTGGGACCTGTAACCACACTGCTTGGTTCCATCGAGACATTCAGCCCAGCCCTGGCCAGGTAGCTCAGTTGGTTAGAGCATCGACCCAATACGCCAGGGTTGCGGGTTTGATCCCCGGTCACGGCACACGAGAATCAGCCAATGAGTATGCGTAACTAAGTGGGTCAACAAATCGATGACTCTCTCTCTTCAAACTCATTTTTTAAAAAATGGTGTTCGCCCCAAAGGGTCATTGAGGCGGGGATATGAGAGACTTCTTAGTTCCTATTTACAGATCGGTAGTCTGTCTACGCAAAGCTACTCTGTTGTCTAGAAAATTAGGAGGCTTGGGGGAAACTGCAGTTAATCTCTTTAACTTGTCCCCTCAGAGTAACATGAAAACCTTTCCGTTTCCTCTGTTGACAGAATAACACCGACGGACTTCACGAACTTGCCTGCGGGGGCTTAATTTACTGCCTAGGAGTGGTGTTCTTCAAGAGCGACGGCATCATTCCGTTCGCCCACGCCATCTGGCACCTGTTCGTGGCCACGGCAGCGGCGGTGCATTACTACGCCATTTGGAAGTATCTCTACCGAAGCCCCACAGACTTTATGCGGCATTTGTGACCCACCTGCACTGGGGCTCCAAACCAGTATTATTTCAATGACAGCACTTGGGAGTGGGGTAAGAGCGGAGTGTTGCACAGGAGGAAAAGACGACGGCGGCAGCGGCACTGACTTTCTTTATATAGTCTGAATGTAATTACTGTGAAAGTATAGACGCTGTGTCCTGGAATTCTCCAGAACACAGAAATAAGGTAGCAAATTAACTACTCATTCCATTCCACTATCGTGCAGGACTCTGGATAGACGTGGCCAACTGATGTTTACAAACCAGAATTTTGTATTTTAATTTTAGAGATTTTACTACATGATTTTTCTAAATTACTAGGTCAGGTTGTCAAAGTCAGTGCAATAGCGGAAGCTTCCTTTTTTAAGAGAAAATTGTATTACTTTCCCATCAGCCTGTAAAGAATCATGACAGAAGATACACTACTTTTACCATGTTTCATCTTGGCATAACATGGTTATTTTTAAAATAGTGACTTTAGGTTTTTTGTAACTTTTTAAGAAGTGTTCCATTGACGCACATCTCCGCAGTTCCTCATCCATGTGAATTTTTGCAGCGAGCTGTCAACATTCCACAGAGAAACAAACATTATACCTCTTCTGATAGTTTTATTAGCCATGGAGAAATTGCCAATTTTTAACACCTGCAGTTTTCCAGACCTTTCCTGCCAACCTGTGACTCTGAATTTCGTGCTGCTTTGGGCCATCTACTTGACCTCGTTTGGTTTACTGATGGTGGAAAAGTATTTTGATATCATTCACTTTTTCAAAAGATCCAACTTTCCCTCTGCGCCTTTGCCACGTTTGCTTCAGGGCTGTTCCGGCAGTGGGCGGGGCTCCGGCTGCGTCACGTGGTGCCGGGGGCGGGGCCTGTGCACCGCAGGCTCCTGGGCAGCGTCAGGCATCACGGAGAGCGGTGGTGTTGCTTCTTGGGTGCCAGACTATTGTCACCGAGCTCTGTATGATCAGCGTGATACTCGTTTTTAAACTGTGGAGTTAGATGCACAAATTCACATTTCTACCTTTCTTCTCCATCTCTCAGAGCACCTTCTTTTTTTTTTTTTTTAGATAGAAAAAATATTTAAACCATTGTTTGACAGGTAGAAACTCATGTGTTCCTAGTCCATGGGTTATATGCTGGCTCAGTGGAGTGGTATTTAAATGCATTATTTTTGGTTTTCCCTCAGTGTCTTATATTAAGATTAACGTATTAGTTGCTCTGTTGATTAATCCCCCGTTGGTGTTTGAATAGATGAGACAACCTCACCCTTAGATCAGGTGCTGACACTGACTGTTTTCTAACGGGTTCGATCAGTGGGATTGTTGGTTTGACGTCACATTGAGGCTCATTCATCAGTTTTGTGTGGGTATGTTTAGAACGCTCTCATTTTGGTGAATTACATGGGAGTGAAGAACAGACCTAGTATGTACTGGTGAACTTCTAAAAGGGCGAGGCGCTCAGTAGGAACACCAACCAGACCACCCTGCCTGCATGATTCCGAACACCCAGATGCCTGTTGTTTTAATGTGTGTGTTTTATTTTTAATATATTAACTTGTGTGGATTCATTTAAAGTCTGCTCAGAAGTAACACTGTCAAAACCACTGAAACGTATGTAAAAAACTGTGGCTGTAGACTAGAATAAAATTGTTACTTGGATTTGTTCCACTGTCTCTAAATTAGGCTGTGAACGTGACCGTGCATTTCTGAGAGCCTGAGCTGATCAGGCATTTGTAATTCATAGGCAAGCCCCCCTTTTTTTTTTTGAAAAGTCAGGGTGGGAAGAAAAACAAATGTGCCCTGTCATCTAGAACGTTCTAGTCCCCTTTTCAATCATTGAAATGCCAGAGTCAGCTCAAGCATTAATCAACACACACTTTCAGTTTAAAATACACACGTCGGGGCCTGAAGAGCGTAACTTTTACGAATGATGTATCTTTACCAAGAAAAGCCTTTGGGTTTGGCTCATATAATTTGCTGGGGGGCTGAGGTCACCAACCAGACATACATCACACGGCCAACCCACCCACTCCAAGTGTCGGATGTGATTCTGTCACTCCTGCCATCGAGAAACAGAATCAGGGAGCTGGACAGGAACCCCGGTCTGTCCAGTTCCAAAGCCTCATGTTCACCACACACCACGGCATTTGCTGTCCGCAGGAGCAAACAAATCAAACAGTTTGACCTGAAACTCTGTTAGGTGCACACGTGGGAAAGAAGACCCCTTTCTCGCCGTTCAGAGCCTCAGGAAACCCAGGCCGCCCGCCGGCAAATCTGGTTTTGAAGCCGAGTGTCGTGCAGCGCGATTGTTGCCCAGAATTCCGCTCTCCAGTCCATCAGGGTGACCTCAGCCACGTCCAGAGCCAGTGCCCACTCTCGTCCTGTCGCCTTCCCGATCAGTATCTCCAGCTTAAAACTTTGCTGACGGCCGGACCTCCAGCCCACTGCCCAGGGGCCCCTGCCACGTTTCCCTCAATTCGTCCCAAACCAAGTTCATTATCTTTCCGTCCCCCACCAAGCCTGTTTCTGTGAAGTGTCCTCTCAGTTATGGCGTGGCCGTAGCCATCCATCCATCCTTGATTTCTCTCACCACCCACCCCAGGTCCAGCGAGGCTGCCTCAGCTGTCACCTCCACCTGTCACAACTCCCTGCTCTGGTCCTCACCTCCCTTCTAACGGCAAAGCACCGAGGAGCCCCAGTCGGACTACTGCTGCCGCCTCACTCGTACCCCGTGCCACACCCCTCTGACAGGCTCATCCTCCTCTCTGCTATCAATGTCATCTTTCTGCAAGAGAA
>PVKM010035486.1:0-15146 GCA_004027735.1 Carollia perspicillata | reverse complement strand
AGACCCTTTGAGTCCAGGGGTCTAAGGTTGGAAACCCCAATGTAACCTAACCTTCCTATGAAGAAAAACAGGGAAATGGGGAGGGGGGTGGGGGTGGGGGGATGGAGGGGTGGGGAGAGCAGTTATAATCAAAGTACTAATTATCACATTTAGCTTGAGTATAATAAGCAACACATTTTATTAAAAACAACATGTTAACATTTACCAATAACTTTCCATGCAATGACTCATGGTGCCAATAATAATAATACTAATAATTTAATGCTAATGATAATAATAACCAAGATTCATTGAGAACATTGATACTTTATTAGGCCATTTTTAAATACTACTTACTCTTCATAACAATGAGAGATGTATATTTTCTCTGGTTTACAAATGAGGAAGCAAGTTCATACATTACCTCACTTGATCTCTGTCATGACCCTTTCAGGTTTGTTCTCTTATGATTCCCATAACAGATGAGGAAACTGAAGCTCAGAGAGGCTAAGAGACTTTCCCAAGTTCACACAGTGAATTGGAGCTAGAGCTGGTTCTCAAACCCAGATTTTCCTGACTCCAAAGTCTGGGTTTTGAATAACTATGCTAAAGTTCTCAAAATAACCCATGCAGTGGGCAAATATCACCCCCCTTTTGCAGTGGTAAAACAGAGATGATGGGAGGGAACGGCTTACCTAACATTCTCTCAGCTTCCCTGGGCTCTCTGGAGCATAATGCCTAATAGTTGCACATAAGGGCTTTGGGGCAGCTGGTGCTTAGTACAGTGCTGGGACCTGGTGAGCTATCAGTAAATGATCACTGCTGTCATTTTCAGCGTGGGAGTTGAGCAGCCCACAATCTTGGACACACACCTGGTACCTGCGTCCTGGGCTGTCTGCATTCTGTTTTATGCCAGCTTGTGCTCAGCCCACAGGAGTTTTCTATCATTTCCACTCAATGCCCACTGATGACACATCACCCTGATAAAAGCCACCTGCATCTTTGCAGGGAAAATGTCCCTTTGTGGGAGGCATGTCTGAATGGATGTGGCCTGGAGGGGAGACCCTTGGAGCAGAGGCCCAGCCCCTGACTCACACTGAGCTGTCCCCCATCTGGCTGAGAATGGCCCGGGAACCGCCCACTACTCCAGCACCCGCCGTCTTCTTGGCAGAGACCTCCGGCGGCAGGCTTTGGACTCCAGGCTGCAGAATTACTCACTCGCTGATTCTTCCGCTGGCATCTGCTAGTATCCAGGAAGAGGGCTTTGTGTTCTCTCTTTCTCACTCAGCTTTTTCCCTGTGTCCTTTATTGGGTGAATTGCTGGAGCCAGAGTTGGATTGCTCTCCCCTTTCCTCTGAGGACCAGGATCCCACAAGAATCATCTCTGCATTTGAAAAGCTGGGGAGAAGTCAGACACCAGTTCTGGCTCTGTGCCCCTGGAGGAAGACTTAGTCACTTGGTTACCATTGGCTGAAATGGATCGGAGATGTCACGGGGAGGAAATGCACTTCCTATGAGTTAGCGGGGCATGGTCTTCAAAGAAAATATGGCCTTTTTATTGCACAGAGAAAGTTAGTGGCAAATTGATTTCCTCTTCTGAGAGTTCTGACTCAGATCCCCTGGATGCTGCTGTTAGCTGGTCCCTTCCACTCAGCACACAGAAGTCATGGGAGGCATGTGACAAAAGTGTGGAGCTGGGGAGAAGGAAAATTAGACACACATCGTCTCATTTTATTCCACAGTGTCTTAATGTCATTGTCTTCACTTTTCAAGAGTTAAAAATGTGAAACTCAGAGTGGTGTCTGAATTTATCCTTGCCTGTCCAAGGTCACGCAGTACATGGCAGAGCTGACATATGGACCAAGTCTGTCTAATGCCAAAGTCACAGTAGGGGAAGCAGCTCTTCTGTCTCTTTCTCTCCGTTTCCTTTTTCCTCTCTTCCATTTGTCACCTACACCTTCCAAAGCATCAGAGGTTTCCCCAAAGGACTGAATAACACAACACACTGCCTTCCATATAGTAGGTGCTCAATAAATGATTCTGCATTTCTGTGCCATTCCTTTTAAGAGTGTTTGTGTCTTCAAAAAGGACTCCTGGAAAAGATAATAGTTGACACCACCAACTAAATGGTGAATATCTAGCACAGGGGATCTTTAGCAGGGCGATTCTTCCCTCTTCCTCTCCTCCTTCGTCTTGTGTTTTTCTCTTTCTTTCAGAACAAACACTGGCACTAATCTAAGTGCTTTATAAATATTTACTGATTTAATCCTCCTTACCACTATATGAAGTAGGTACTATTATTATTAGTGGCATCTCATTTTGCAAATAAGTAAATGGGGCACACACAGAGGGGCTTGGTTTTCTGCCCAGGAACACACCACTTAGAATCAGTGGTGCTAGAGTTTGAAGGTGGGCAGTGAGGCTCTTTAACCACTGCCAGTGCACGATGCACCTGTCCAGGTGGGGATAGCTTCCTGGAGCCACTTCCATCCCTCACACCCGGCTGACATTGAATGGTTTCCAAGGTATGTTCGCGTGTCTCACAGCATTGGATCCTCACCACCATCTGTGAAGAAAGGACCATTATTCCCATTTACAGCAGAGGAAACCCAAGCCCCAAGAATGTAAGTGGCTTGCTCAAGGTCACACAACTGGTAAGCTGGCAGAGCTTGGGAGGTGAACCGATCTGTGGCCCATTTCCTTCCATGAGTGAGGCTGGTGCTGAGGAATTGGAGCTGACCAAAACAAAGAGAAAGCTTTGAGCAGGAGAAAAATTACTCAACGTGCCCATTTTTTTTTCTTGACAGTCGGCAGGGGAAATGTGTGTGTGTGTGTAATAGTCATAAAGTATTCCTCAGACCTTGAGGTTTTAATAAAATGTGAAAACAGTTTTTACCAGTACTCTCCTTTCCCCCTTGGTTTTTAGGCTCTGCATAATTTAAGGAAATGTAATCCATATGTTTGATTATTCATACTTCCATCATCAAAAAATGTTGTTGATTCTTTGAGGAGCGTTTGATGTTCTGGAAGACTTTGGCTAGGGGTAGTAGAGAAGAGAGAATTTTTTTAAAAAAGCATCCTTCCTTTTCCTACTTTCATTTTCCTTGAAGAACACTTTATGGCATTTCACTGGGCAATGAATGAGTTGTCACTAGAATATTCCACTTTTTCCTGTGAATTTTAAACAACAATGAGTCCAGGGATGCAGTTCTCGGTCTCAGGGCTCTTATGTGGAGAAGAGGGGCATTAATATTTATGGAATTCCTACTCGGTACAGATACGTTTCCTCCAATGTCTTATGCAGTGTTCACAACACCCCTGGGGGGAGGTGCCATTGGTTCCATTTCATAGAAGAGGGGAGTGAGGCTGTGAGGCCAGGAAGTGGTCCAGTTGGAATGCAAGTCTAGCTTTGCCTGACCCCAAAGCTGTGGTCCTTATACCCTTCAGCTTCTTCAAGGGAATACCAGGGTGTTTGCCACACAATCCACACATTACCCAATTTCATTACATTATCATCCCTCTACTGCTAACTAGCCTCTGCACCCAAATCACTTACTCCCAGGAGCCCTTGCTCACCTCTACAGGTGGTGAGAGCTAAGGGTTTGGATTCCGTGTCTGCATTCATTGAGCATCTATGGTGTGCTGGTTGCAGAGCTAGCTGCATGGAGGGACTGACATGAATGAGACAAGTCCCTTCCCCTCTGGACCTAAAGCAAGTTGGGCTGGTTGATGTGCCCTCAACACTGACAACCCTTCCAGAGCACGCTACCACCTCCTCAAAGAGGCCATCCATCTAAAGAAACCCTTCAGCGACACTCTGCCACTTCAGTCTGTTATAGTTTGCAGCATAGCGCTTTTTACAACATTGTTCTTCTTTATCTGCGCTTTTGTTTATTATCTATCTCCACCACTCTCCCCTTCCCTCTAGAAGTATAACAGTTCCTGGCATGTAGAAGACAGGCACTTAAGAATATTTTCTGGAGGGAAGCATGTCTTATTTATCACTGCATCCCTAGGCCCTAAGACTGCCTAGGGATTTAGTAATAATACCGTACAATATTTACTGAGTGCTTATAACATATCAATCACTGTTTGAAGGATTTTACATGTATTATCTCAGCCTTGTAAGAAACCTTTGAGGTAGTTACAACTATTATTCCCATTTTACAAATGAGGAAACTGAGGCACAGGTAGGCCAAGATCCCCCAGCTAGCAAAAGTGGGACAGTTTCAAACCCACCCAGTCTTGCCCCCAGAGCTGGAGCTCTCACCCATGACTCTAAGTGTTTAGTGAATACATGAATGACTGGGAGAACTATAGCAAAGCAGCATATGGGGTCTTGAAGAAATGATGGAAGTGATGTGCTAAGTGTAGAGCATAGAATCAATGCATTGTGACTGACACAATCAAACATTTTGGAGAAACTGACAGTGAAGCTTAGCCTTAGCTATAAGACTGAGGAAAGCACAACTTATGCCTAGAGACAAGGGAGGGGTGAGGAGGAGTGGGAAATAAGGCTAGAAAGGAGAGGGCTCGATAGTGGAGAATTTGAATGTCAGGCCAACAGATGTGACCTTGACGGTGTGGGAACGGTGTACCACAGAAGGCTTCCACCCAGGGAATAGCACGATCAGAGCCCCTTGTTTTGGGCTGTCTTTAACCTTGTGTTTGAGCTGCAGGTTCAGATTGCATATTGCATCTCATTTAATTGTCCAAGTCCTCCCTGGAGGTCCAAGGTGCTATTCCCATGTACACATGACACTGTGGATGCCCAGAGTTGAATTTCCCCAAGTTTATCAGCCATCAAATGTCAGCACTAGGGCTCTAATTCCGGTCTGCCCGGACTTCTCCACCACCAGGTAGGTGACCATTCCCACAACTCCAGAAAGAAAGGAACGATGCTGCCAGGCCCACTTCAACTTCCTGAGGGGAAGGAGGAATGTTCCCTGGTCACCTCTCCCTTCTCAAAATTTAGGCTGTTTCCAGGGGATAGCGTTTCTGGTGTGGAGGGAGGAGTGGGAGGGTGGGGATGGTGGGACAGGCTGGGGCACTATGGAGAGAAAGCCTCGTGGAGGAGGGGAAGACGGGCGAACGGGAAGAGAGAGAACAACTTGTTTCTGGATGGAATTTTCCAGACAGGGCCTCAGTCAGAGAACAAATGTGCCTTCTGAATTTTCACTCTAATTGTTATTGACCTTTAGTGTGATGAGCAGAATTACTCTCCCCTACCCCTCCACCCCCACCCTTTTTTACAAAACCATTTTCCCTGACTTTTCAGAAATGAAGTTTGGCCAGCCCAGCCCTGACTGCCGGCTGTGGGAAAACAATGCATCTCCTTATGGCCCCACACAGAGCATTCGCAATTAATCCATTGATCTCAGGAGAAAACCCTATTGTATCAGGGTCCGCCAGGAGAAAGCTGCGTCCTGCCCCTCTCCCACCCTGCACAGAGTGCTCATTGAAGTCAGCCCCCAAACTGATGGCAGGACATGGCCCTAAGAGCCTCCCCAATTAAAGGGGCCCAGAGAATAACGTTGGCTGGGCGGTGGAGGTGGGAGAGTGGGGGAGGGTCTGGGTTTTCTTTAGGAACAGTGGGTAAGAGCAGTGTCGCAGGACCTGCCTGGGTTCAGGACTCTGCGAACCGTAGAGGTTTCTGCTTGCCCCTGATTCTCAGTTCTCCTTAGTCTCTTCTGCTGCTTTAGATCCATAACTATCTAGTTTGCTGAGTGCTTGGCCATTTGTGGATGCTGATAAAATTGGCAAGAGTGATACTCCCTGGGATCTACTGGGCACTGAGCAACAGGGGGCACTGTCCTTTGGCCTCACCTCATTTGCTTCTCACACAGCCTTTGGTGAGGGTGATGGAGGTTATGAGGACTCTCCTTTGTTGAGTGGGTCCCACCCGTCACGGCCTATATACATTCCATTTCATTTAACCTTTCAAATTGTGGAGGTGAGCAGACCTGGCTAGTTGAACCATAACCCAGGACACAGTAACCCAGTCCACGCATCTTCAAAAGGCATTAAGCATCAAGCATCAGTGGAAGTGCAAGGCATCCATTTTCCAGAGCTTCTCTGAGGTGGAGTATGTGGCTGGAAGGAAGGGCTGCATAAGATACCTGGGCTGAGGCCTGAGCCCTGAAGGTAACTAACCTGTCCTCCCGGGGGAGGGTGAGGTGTCTGTATTTGCTGAATGGAGTACTGGTCGGGATCCTGCCATCCCGGGACGACGCGCATGCTGGCGAGGCTGCGCCCTGCTTCTAAACACCAGGTACATTATGTGTGCCACGTGTGTATGCCATGCAGGAGCCCAGTTACATATGCTGTGATGGAGACCATTTTACATGGCAGACCTGCTGTGGTCCTGTTTTTCGGCTCTTCCTCCGCCAGTAAGCTCTCTCTCTTCCAAATGAACAAACAAGTCATCAAAGAATGTTAAACCCTCAAAGGATCCCTATATTGTCCGTCTGATTCTGTAGGTGGGCATTATTCTCGTTTTATAGGTAAAGAAATGGACACTACAGGGTGCAGTGACATGCTTTAGGACCCACAACTGTGTAGTTGATCCTGAACCAATATATTTCCAATAACTATAGAACTATATACACCTGGCAGGTAGAGAGTATTCAACAGGTATTTATTGCATAAATGAAAAAAGAAAGCTACTTTCTGCTCTTCTCTAAAATATGTAGGGCCCCGATTCCTCTCTGCCTGCCTGATTACTATATTGCCATTTGTCTGGCCCTTAAGCTTTTGGATAATCTTTCTACAAAGAACATTTGATGAATGCCCCAGAAAGTTCAGGAGGAAAGTTGGTTTCTTCAGATATAAGAAAAAGTCATGCTTCCTTTCATCAGAAAATAAGAGCTAAAGATTCTTCAAGTTTCCCATTTTGACTTGGCTTTTAAGAAGCTCAGGAATAAATTCTGTGCTCAATTCCACGTTGTTCTTGGGTGGGGTTTAGTGTACAGTATTGGTTTTTTCACATGATATGCAGTTTCAGCCTTTTCCCTCTCTCTCTCTCCAGTTCATTTTTACAGGTGTTTTGGGGTATAGAGAAGACATAGTCTAATAATAATAGTTTTCATCATGTCACTGGGGCCTTATGTTGTCCAGAGCCTCCTATATTCCAAGACATCTACTAGGAAGCTCCATCCAGTCCCACACTTTTGCCATAAACTTCATAGTTCAGCTATAGCAATCAGTAACTTTGCTCCCCAGGAGACATTTGGCAATGTCTAGAGATATTTTGGGTTGTCGCTGGCTGCTAGTGGGTAGAGGCCAGAGACACTATGTACTGGTAATTTCCTACAATGCACAGGACAGTCCCCACAACAAGGAATTATCCAGCCCCAAATGTCCATAATGTGAGGGGCTGAGAAACCTTGATCTATACCTGTCAACTCTGTATCTGTACGTCTCAGTTCTCATGGCGAATCTCGTGGAAATAACCTGACTGTGCCCCTTTTCTCTTCCCTGGACTGAGGATCCTCAAGTAAAACCTTCGGCTGGGCTCACCGTGTGTTCTCTCCTGCACAGGCTGTTCCTTGTCCCCTCTCTCCCCAGCTTCTGATTTGCTTACACACTAATGGGACCCAGAAAAATGAGAACCCCCTTCTTATTTATCTTTTGATCTTTCGTTTTCAGACAAGTCCTTGCATGGAGACTTTTCTATTTGAGTTACAGGGTGATCTTGCCTGTAACTCAAATAGATCTTTTGGCATTGGGAAAAGAGATAATTTCAGGATGAAATGGCTTTCTTCTTCTAATTGCCTTTAACTACACAGTCCCACAGAGGAAGGTAATAAAAATATAGCTCCCCAGAGCCCTGTACTGATTATTTTTGGACAGAGCTTGGGTATTTTTGCTGTGCCAACATGATCACAGTGAAGGCATTCCCCATGTTCACCTCTGCCGTCCTGTGTTCTCTTAGCTGACTGTCAGGAGCATCAGTCCTTTGGGCTGAGGGACAATTTTATTGCCAACAACCTAGACCCCACTCTGTCCTAGCATCCTCATAATCTCAAAGTTATAACTTTTCTTGCTCATATCAAGCTGCCTAGTTTAAATTTCTGGATATGTGCCTCCATTTCCCTGCTTGACACATCAGATTCTTCCTGGGTTAGAGCTCACGTTTGAACTCATGCCTGATGGATTGAAACCAGGCTGCCAAATTTATTTTCCCCTGGTGGGGGTAGGGGGATTGGAGGTCTGGGTCCTGCTTCTCCTACTCATCCTTTACTGACAGGGTCCTCCCTGCCAGGAACCATGATGGTTTTTGCAGCCCCATGTAGTGACCACCACTCAATTTTGAACACTGCTTCTGGCTGTGTTCCAGTGAAGGCTAGGACCCCCTTGGTACTGCCACTGGGGGAGGTGAGCTCCAGGCTTACTTTAGCAGTTACTCACCTCTTCATTCTACAGCATTTAACGCTTTGGGCAAAAGCGCCATGTGCCAGCACTGTGCCGGCCCTGGGGTTCACTAGATTAGTAAGATCCATCACTTGCTAAGAGGGACCAAATGGAGACATATTATGTTCCGAGCACAGGGCTTTAGTGGACTACTCTGGAGGACAGCCAACTCAGACTGAGGGATGGTGGTCAGGGTTGCCTTCCTGGAGGAGGGGATGCCTGAGCCAAATTTAAAGGCCTTCTGCTGGCTCAACCAACTTCTCTAGCCAGACTGGTCTCCCAGCAACGGCCTCACACTGATTGTCCTCCTCCTCTGTTCTGCTCCCCACATCATCTGTGTTGCTATGCTTGTGGCAATTCTCTTTTCTCAGACCAAAACACAATTAAAAATGAAAAACAGAGTGGCGTGCCTATTACATTGAGGAGATGTCTGTCGTCTGTGGAGTTATCCCTCAGCTTGTGGGTAAGCTGGGGACCCCAAAGTTTTGACTTAGGGTTACTTCTGGTCAGTGGCCAGCTCCTCCTTCAAGGTGCTCACAAAGGCTCTGTTTCCTGCCGGGGTGGAGGGAGGGGGTTGCCCCACCTATCAAGCAGCTCCAGCCCTTGCCCAGAACAGACCATGCCAAACCGTGGGGCAGAGCATGTTTTGAATCCTCACGATAACTCTGAGAGGCGGATGTCATTGTCCCTATTGCATTGCTAAAGAAACTGGTAATCAGATGGGTTTAGTCACTTGCTAATAAAGGGCAGGAGCCAGGATTGAAAAGCTGGGCAATTTCAGTCCGAATCCGCTTTCTTAGCACAGCTGAGGCTCCGTGACCAATGAAGAGCAAATCAGAACCCCTCTCCTGTTTTTCCTTCAGGCTTGCTCTCGCAGAGCTGCTTTGGAGATGAAACAGAACCAGAACAGAGCTTGTGTGTTTTGTTATGTCACACCTCTTTCCCCCAGATTTCAAAGGCATGGATCCATTTATCACGAAACTCAAATTCGCAACAGGGCATTAGATAAAGGCTGGAGACTGAAATGGCTGTTTTGGAAAGGATGAAACAACCCTCGCAGTGTTTATATTCAATTCCGGAGACCTGGTTAGAAAAATATTTTTAAAAAACGGAAGGAAGAGTAACTCTGCACTCACAAAATGTGGCCTCCTCCTCGGGTGGGGGAACTGTGCCCTAGGATTCTGTTCCCAGGAGTGGCCATGTGCAGGCCCAAACTGCCGTTAGGAGATGAAAGGGAATCTTTTGACATTTCCTCCTATTGTCCGAGCTTTCTCCCTGCTTTGTTACCATAACATTCTTTTTTGGAATTCCATTAATGTGGAGTTTTCCCCTCCCCCAGAAACAATTAAAAGAGAACAGTTGGCAAAGCCAGCCAGGAAAGACCTGTGGCTCACTCCAAAGTGACTAACTATCACGTGTCCGGTCTTGGAATGGTTTGCTGCTTCCAGTAGAAGTTGGAGCTTAAAGAGGAAAACACAAACTTCCAGTGAAGTGGAAGACGGGCTTTCCATTTGGCTGCAGTGGTGTGGACTTTACCGTGAGGCACTGGGAGGGCTGAGCATGGCTTGGGGATCAAAAGACCTGGGATCAACTCTCGACTTCTCTCTTGACGAGTTTCATGAACTTACCCATAGTTCGCCGTCTATAACACGCCCTTTTCTGCCCAGACTTTTATGGGAAAAGTAAGGATGCGCCTTATACGTGGGTCACACCTGAAATACCTTGAATCTGTTCTTGGGTTTTGTCGTTATTTCTTACAGAACATTTCTTGTAACATAATATGGTCAAAAATAAGTGCTAAAATTCCTTTATAATATAAAAAAACAAGTATCTTAATATAAATGAATAAAAAAATTGAATTAAATAATTAAAATGAAAGATTTTTTTTTCCTGCAAGTTTGGGCCAAAAATGTGGGTGCACCTCATACATGGGAAAATGCAGCCATCGGTGAAAATGGGAATTTTGCTGTGGTTATGTGGACCCCTGTGCAAATTACCCAAGAGAGGGGATAGTAAGTACAAGGCGGCAACACATCTTTCCTTCTTCCTCTTGTCACAGGCTCCAACATGGGGATTTCAATTTGGCCAAGTAAATGACACCAGAACGGTTGAAACGGGGAACTTCAAGCACTGGCAGCTTCGCTTGACTAATGAGGAATCGTATGCGTGTTTGTGTGTCTGAAGCAAGTAGTCTGTAAAAGAAGAAAAGAGGACTTGATTGAAGCTGTCTGTCCATGTGGGTTTTTAGCGTTGCTTGGAGTACGAATCTAAACCGATATATGTATTCTGTGTAAAATGAGCCTATCACTTATAAAGCCCCTGTTCTATCCTGAGTACTTTGAAAATATTACCTTGTTCAGTCCTTACAATTACATTATGTAGTAGGGATTGTTATCCCAATGTCCATGTAGTATTTAAGGCTGAGAAAGCTAGTCTGTCGTGAATTAGGATTTTTTCAAAGACTATTTTTTAGAGCAATTTTAGATTTACAACGAAATTGGGAGGGAGGCACATCGGTCACGTCCGTGGCCCCCACGCATGTACATCTTCTCTCGTTATCCGCATCACTCCTCCAGATGGCACTTTTTTTTTTTTTTTTACAAAAGATGAACATACATGGACACATTATTATCACCCAAAGTTAATAGTTTACTTTAGTGTTCACTCTTGGTGTTATGTATTCTGTGGGTTTGAACAAATATATGATGACATATATCCACTATTGCAATAGTATACAGATATTAAATGTCACTATTTAAAAAATCCCCTGTGTTCTGCCTGTGTTCGTCTATTCTTCCTCCCCACCCGCACCTACCCCGCAACCTGTGATGTTTTAATTGTCTCCATAGCTTTGCCTTTTCCAGAATCTCATATAGATGGAGTCATGCAGTATATTACCATTTCAGATTGGCCTCTTTCACTTAGTAATATATTTAAGGTTTAAGGTTCTTCCATGTCTCTTCATGGCTTGATAACATTTTATCTTTAGCACTGAATAATAGTCCATTTTCTGCATGCACCACAGGTTTTTGGGTTTTTCTTTTTAATTCACCAGTTGAAAAACCTTTTGGTTGCTTCTAAGTTCTGGCAATTATGAATAAAGTTGCTAGAACATCTGTGTGCAGGGTTTTGTAGGGTAAGTTTTCAACTCCTTTGGGTAAATACCAAGGAATGTAATGGTAGCGCATAAGATAAGAGTAGTTTAGCTTTGTAAGAAACTGCCGAACTGTCTTCTGAAGTGGCTATACCACTTTGCATCCTCACCGACAATGATGAGAGCTCCTGGTGATCAGTCCTCACTGGCCTTCGGTGTTGTCCGTGTTTTGGATTTTGGCCATCCTAACAAATGTGTAGTGGGATCTCATTGTTTTAATTTGCATTTCCCTGATGACTTATGATGTCTTATGAAATCTTTTCATGTGCCCATTTGCCATTTGTATGCCTTCTTTGGTGAGGTGTCTGTTAAGGTCTTGTCTTATTTTTAAATTGCGTTGTTTGTGGGGGGGGTTGTTGAGTTTTAAGAGCTTTTGTATATTTTGGATAACAGTACTTTATCAGATGTAACTTTTGCAATTTATTTCTCCTAGTCTGTGGCTTGTTTATTTATTCTGTTGATATTGCCTTTTGCAGAGCAGAAGTTCTTACTTTTAATGAAATCCAGCTTATCAATTATTTTGTGGATTGTGTCTTGGGTGCAGTATCTCAGAAGGCATCACCATACCCAAGGCCATTTAGGTTTTCTCCTATGTTACCTTACAGGAGTTTAAAGCTTTTGTATTTGATATTTAGATATGATTCATTTGAGTTAATTTTTGTAAAATATGTAAGGTTTATGCCAAGACTCTTTTTTATTCTTGCATGTGGATTGTCTAGGGCCCTTTATTGAAAAGATGACTTTTTCTTCATTGTGTTGCCTTTGTTCCTTTGTCAAAGGCCAGTTGACTACATTTATGTGATTTTATTTCTGGGATCTTTATTCTGTCCCATGGATCTAGTTGTCAGTTCTCTCACCAATACCACACTGCCTTGATAACTGTAGCTTTACAGCAAGTTTTGAAGCTGGGTAGTTTTAGTCTTTCGACTTTGTTCTTCTCTTTCAATATCGTGTTGGCTATTCTGTGTATTTTGCCTCTCCACATAAACTTTAGAGTCAGTTTGTTGATATTCACAAAATAACTTGCTTGGACTGAGATTGTGTTGAATCTATAGATCAAGTTGGGAAGAACTGATATCTTGGCGATATTTAGACATCCTGTCCATACACTCGAAATACCTCTCTGTTTATTCAGTTCTTTGATTTCATTCATCCAAGTTTTATAGTTTTCCTCATGTAGATCTTGTACATATTTTTTTAGATTTATACCAAAGTATTTCATTTTGGGGGGTGCTTTTGTAAATTACATTGTGTTTTTAATTTTAAATTCCTCTTGCTTACTGTTGGCCCATAGGAAAGCAATGGACTTTTATATACTAATCATGGATCTGGCTATAATTCCTTAGTAGTTCCAGTAGTTTTTGTTGATTCTTTTGGATTTTCTACATAGGCAATCATGTCATCTGCACCAAAGACGGTTTTATGTCTTTCTTCTCAATCAATATACTTTTTGCGTATTTTTCTTGCCTATTGCATTAGCAAAGGCTTCCAGAATGATGTTGAAAAGGAGTGGTGAAAGGGGACGTCTTGCCTTGTACCTGATCTTAGTGGGAAATTTCAAACCACCATTAAATATGATGTTAACTATAGTTTTCTTGTAGACAGTCCTTATCAAGTTGAGAAAGGTCCCCTCTATTTCTAGTTTATTGAGAGTTTGTATCATGCATGGGTATTGGATTTTGTCAAATGCCTTCTCTGTAACTGTTAATATGTGTCTATTTGTTAGTCTTTTGATGTGATGGATTACATTCAATTATTTTCAAATGTTGAATGAGCCTTGCATACCTGGGATAAATCCCACTTGGTCAAGTTAGGATTTCCATTCTGGTTTTGCTGACTCCAAAGCCACTCTTATTACCACTGAATTGAAAAAACTCTCGTGATTCCCTAACACTCATATTGTATTTAGCATGAGCAACCTTATATTCACTTATATATTCAGTAAAGGAAATATCGTGTACTACATACTATTCTAAATGGGGAGATTCCAAGTTGTAGAAGATGGCTTTTTACCAGTTATCTGTTTGTGAAATTCTAGCATTTTTAATCTGTAAATGGAAATACTAATATTATCCCGAAGCTTTGGGAGGATTACAATGTATGGAAATCATCTCAGAGTGTGCTTGACGTATGGCAGGCATTCATATATGAGTCTTAGCACAGTCAAATGTTGCAGTTTAAGGAGAACAGTTATTTAAGGAATTACAGGCAGGGTTAGAGAAAGCAACGAGGGATAGTGCTAGGTCCTAGGGCTAGCAACAGAAGGGAGCTTTTACTATTCTTAGGCATGAAGGGTTCAGGGGAAAGAGCAGTTATAGAACAAGAGCGTAGCCATATAGAGAGGGATGCCTTTTGGGAGCTGTGGCCTTTGATAGAGAAATGCAGCTAACCTGTAGAAACCTGACACAGAAGGAGCCAGGGGAACAAATATTCCAACCTCATTGTCCTCCCACTTTCTGATCTCTTGCTGGTGGCTTCATTGACATCTAGCTGGGAGCCTGGGGGCAAGGGAGCCAATTGATATCCTAGGGCACAGATGTCTGACTCTGGGGCACAGAGTTAGAGGGAGAAGTGGGGAGAGTGGATCTGGATGGACAAATGGAGAATATGTATCAGAGTATTCCATTACTATTGACCCCAAATTCTCACTCTAAAATCGCTTACAGTCAAATAGGGAAGAAAAGACGTTTACCCAATATCCACAATACAAGCTACAGTAGGGCGATCTAGTGCAGTATGTTTGAGTTACATTTGTCACAGCCTGCAGTGGTTCCCCAGTGTCTGAGAAAGCCTAGATTCTAAACAGGCATTAAAGATATTCTATAATGCAACTCAGATCATGTCAAGTCCTCCTCTCACCAATGTGTAGCCAATCAGGGTTGTTCACTGTGGACGGTCCCTTCATAAGCACTGTCATGGTTCTGTGCTTTGGTTGGAACTGCTTCCTTCAGCTCTGCAGGCCCCGCCCTCCTGCCCACCCCATCTTTTCCAGTACTCTGCGCACATCCCACTGCTCTGAGCCTTTCCCAGCTCACTCCTACTCAGAATTTCACCATGATTTTCCCTGTTCTTCTGCAGCATGGCACTCAATTGTTGTGGCAGGGCCTACGTTATTCAACAAACATTTCATTCAACAGATACTTACTGAATGCCTGTTGAATTCTTGGCACCATATGAAAAAGGGGCCACACAGAAAATTAGGGCTGACTCTTCTCCTTAGGAGCTGATATTCTTCCTGAGGTGAGAACTCTTTTACTTAGAATTTCTCCTCTGGACTGTGGGTGTCCTGAAGACAGGGAATCTGTTTAATAATCTGTTCAATTATCAGAAAATGTGAGGCTATAGAAGAATCAAAGGTAGAGAAAGGGAGGAAGGAAGGAAAAAATAAATAAATATTTTATTCCACAATTATTTGCTAAGTGCCAAAAGTGTCCTGGACCCTGAATAGCACAGGCATTTATAGCACAGGCTGCACACATGCAAATGTGTGTTTGTGTGTCCATGAAGCATGAGGGATTGGTGGTGAATGTGTGTAGAGCCCTGAGGGCAAATCGGAGGATGTCTCTGGACTTTCTGGACTGAAGCTTTCAGAACCCAGAAG
>PVKM010035485.1:0-15154 GCA_004027735.1 Carollia perspicillata | reverse complement strand
TTGTTTGTTTGTTTGTTTGTTTGTTTGTTTGGTGCACCTGTTACTTAGTAAGGAGCAGAGCCTTAGGTATTCTCCAGGGATGGGCAAATCACTGGTCTGCGTTATGGTGCTCTATGTGGGGAGGGGTCTGAGAGCTGAGCCTGCTCAGCTCTGGGCCAGCTTTCAGTTACTTTCTCTGCTACCCACAAGCAAATTGTGCCCTTCTGGTGCTGACTCCTGGGTATGGGTCTCTCCAACGAACTCTCCTGTGAGGCTGGGAGTTTCTTGTGCCATCTCAACCCCTACAGATTTTTTCAGTCAGAGGTTTTGAGGCTTTATTTCCCTGCACTGGAACCCTGGATTGCATGGTCTGTCTTGCTCCCCACTTGTTTCTCCTGGTTTTTCCACACACAAATGTGGGACTGCCCACTCCACCAGCCACCATCTTGCCACGTGTCCTCTCCAACCCAGCTGCCTATTTCCGCCCCTCCTACTGGTCTGGATGAATGTTTCTTCTTTAACTTCTTGGTTGTCAGACTTCCATACAGTTGGATTTTCTGGGAGTTCTGGTTGTCTTTTGTTTTTAAATTTGTTGTTGTCCTTCTTTTGGTTGTGTGAGGAGGCTCTCCCCATTTTTTTGAATTCATGTTTCATCATTCTGATCTGGTTAGATGTTTATTTCTTTCTTTTGTTCTAAATCATTCATTTGAGTCCTGGTTTCCTTCCCTTCACTGCAGGTTCCATATATATATATATATATATATATATATATATATTTATTTATTTTACTTTGCATAGCCTTCATTTCTTCCTTTATTTTGCAAGCATATTCAATAATTTCTGTGAACATCCTGATTACCAGTGTTTTGAACTCTGCATCTGATAGGTTGGCTATCTCATTGTTGCTTAGTTCTATTTCTGGAGTTTTAATCTGTTCTTTCATTTGGGCCATATTTCTTTATCTCTGCACACCTATTACATTGTAAGGGGTGGAGCCTTAGGTATTCATCAGGGCAGGGCAACCCACTTCCTTTCATTGTGGCACTGTCTGTTGGGGTGTGGTCAGAGAGGGAACAATGCTACTTGCTAAATTGCTCAGCTCTCCCCCCACTTTCTTCACTTCCTACAAGAGCATTATGCCCTTCCATGTGCTGATTCCCAGGTGGGTGGGCTTGTGTATGTTCTAGGATCTCATGCATTTCTCCAACAGACTCTGCTCTGAGACTGGGAATTTCTCCCACTGCTGAAACCCCCATAGGTTTTTACAGCCAGGGGTTTTGAGGCTTTATTTTCCTGCACTGGGACCCTGGGTCACTTAGTTTATCTTGCTCCCCAATTGTTCCTCCTGGCTTATCCTCATACAGTCATCAGAAATCTCATCCACCACCTGTCACCTCACCCACCACAGTCTACCATTCAGTCCACCATCACCACGTTTGCAGCTCGTCCTCTTCCACCCAGCCTGTGGCTGCCCATCTCCACCCCTCCTACTGGTCTGGATGAATATTTCTTCTTTAACTCCTTGGTTGTTGGGCTTCCATGCAGTTTGATTTTGTGGCTGTTCTGGTTGTTTTTTGTTTTTAAATTGGTCATTATTCCTCTTTTGGTTGTGCGCAGAAATGAAGCATCTTTATCTATACCTCCATCTTGGCCAGAACTCTGAATAAAATGATATTTTTTTCATATTCACAGAGATATACTTCAGATCTGGAATAAATTTTTACTAATCCCGCTATTTTCTTTCTTTTTAAAGATTTTATTTATTCAGTTTTAGAGAGAGAGGAAAGGAGGGAGAAGGGAGGAAGAAAAAGAGGGCGAGAAACATCAATGTGTGCTTGTCTCTTGTGCTCCCTGAACTGCGGACCTGGCCCACAACCCATGCATGTGCCCTGACTGGGAACAGAACCAGCAACCCTTTGTTTTGCAGTCCAATCCACTAAGCCACAGCAGCCAGGACAATCCCTATTATTTTCAAAATTGTCCTTAGCTGAGGAACTTTATTTTTTAAAATAAATTACTTTATTGTTGTTCAATTACAGTCGTCTGCATTTTCTCCAAACCACTGCACCCCACCCCAGCCAAACCCACCTCCCTCCCTTGCTTCCACTCTCCCCCTTGTTTTTGTCCCTCTGTCCTTTATAGTAGTTCCTGAAAATCCTTCTCCCCACGGTCCCGTGCCCCCTCCGCTCTGGCTATTATTAGATTGTTCTTAATTTCAATGTCTCTGGTTATATTTTATTTGCTTTTTTCTTTTAAATATTTTTAATTTTTGAAAAACACACATAATGTAAAATTTACCATCTTAACCATTTTAAGTAATATTAAGTACATTAACATTATTGTGCAGTCATCACCACCATTCATCTGCAGAATTCTTTATCTTGCAAAAGTGAAAATTGGTCATTTTTACACAATAGTTCCCATTTTCCCAGCCCCTGGTAACCACTATTTGACCTTCTATCTGTGTGAATTTGTCTATTTTAGATATTTCATGTAGTTGAATCATAAAAGTGCTATTTTGTGTCTGGTTTATTTCACTTAGCATGATGTTCATTCTTGTTGTAGCATGTATCAGAATTTCATTTTTAGAGCTGAATAATATTCCATTGCACATGTGTGTGTATACATATACATATATATCACATTTTATTTATCTATTATTCATCTGCTGATGGACACTTGGGTTGCTTCTACCTATTGTCTGATATACATGATGCTTCTATGAACATGGGTGTAGGGATTTTTAATTTTTCCCCATGAAAACTTGCAGATGCCTACATGGAAGGCTGATAAAAAATAATAAAACTATCCTCATTAGTTGGTGGAAAGTATTTCATTGTCAGGACAGTATAAAAGGCACTAGTCTATTCAGCCCTCTTTTTTAGGCTAGAAAAGTTCAGTTCAGAGATGGAAAGAATACATAATGGGACACCCAGTAAGTTAAAGGCAGAGCCTCCACAAGAACCACATCTCCTGACCACAGTCTGCTGCAATTACCACTTTATCTGGCATTGCTAGTTTGGGAAAATGATAACATTGTTTTCTAATATCTGCATTGGGAACATAGAAAACATTAGTATGATACCAGGATACTAGTTTGATAAAGAACATGATTTGTAATAGGACATGTATGTTTAGGTAGTTGTGAGCTTTTTTCTCCTATATCATTTCATTTTGCTGCAGTAGTCCTCTGGTAACAGTATGTGGTTTCAAGAGTGGAACTGCTGACATAACTAACCAGCTACATCATCCCACATACTCTAGTTTAGGAATGTGCTATTTGATTAATGAGATAGTGATTTCACAGCCCTTTGAGCTGCTTAGAACAAAGGCAAAGGATAGATTCGAAGTATTAACATTATGGCATTATCTATGGATAAACATTTTGCTAAATATTTCATTTTAGTATTAATATTCAGATGTCTGCAAGCACTCAGTTGCATTTAGAGAATGAAGGTTTTGAATAAACCTGGGAAGACAATTGGTCATCACATGATGTACTTGACCCTACTGAGTATTTCATGATAGCCAAATATAGTTGGAAATGATGGTATCATGGCAAAACAATGAACTTTAAAAAATTTGAAACATATCTTTCATAGAAAAGATTCTATACTGGTTTAATCTTCTTTCATTTTTAATTGGCATGAGTTGCTTTTCACAATATTAATTTTTATTATCTCAATATTATCGCATCTAGGATCAGCACAATTAAGGTCTGAATGGCCATTTGTTGTTTGTCAATAAAAAAGAAATGCTAAGTGTTCTTCATTACAACATAATGGATTTCCAGATCTTCCCCATTTTTGACATTACTTTTTAGGTCATCTCCACTTCTTGAAATTTCATACTTCTAAATTAAGGGCCATAAAATTGACAAGGAAAGCAAAAGAATAAAAGGAAAAAGTAGATCTCTCTAGATGGACAAGTTCTCTGCCCACTTCCACTCATGCAACAGTGTCCTGAATGAAGTCTGAAAGTAACTGCAAATGAGAAGAGGCTTAAAAATCAGGGAAAAAACAGCATTTACTCAGCTGTTATTAGGTTCCAGGCAATGGGCTTGGCCTATTCCTAAATATTATCTCATTGCATTGTTATAGAAATGCTGTGAAGTCTATAGTATCCCTCCTTTTTATCTTGAAGAAACCAGGGTTCAAATTATGTAATTTACTCCAGTAAATTGATTGGAAACCAAAAGCTTTTCTGTCCAACTTTTCTTTACTTACACCAGTCTTGTTAATTCTATGTATAGAAAGAAATGGGCTATTTGCAATTGTCAATATATTATCACCATTGTAGTCACATTTAGATACTCTAATCCAAAACACAAATGTCCAGGCTCAGGGGTTAGAGGTGGACAGAGGACTTTCAACAACAGGAAGGAGACAGACAATGGGAGATAAGAGAGAAGAAGGAGACTGCTTTTAGCTGTGTGTACCTGAGCAAGAAACAACCTCTGGGATTTTCTTGAGAATCAGTTTCCTCACTTGAAAAACAGGGATAAAATGGTATGCATCTCATAGGGTGGTTGTGAGCTTTGCTGATCGTGCCAGAAATGGACTCAAGCACAGAGCCTGGTACTCAGGTGAACATTGTTTGTGGCTATGTTTATCTCCAGAGTACTGTGTTTGGACTCTGGGTGTTTTTAGAAAGAAGTGTAGATTAATGATTGGAAAGGGAGCCGACAGGATTAGCTAATCCAAAGCCAGAACACACAATTTGGAGAGCATTTACACCCACTGCTCCAAACTGATTTCCTGACACTCACTAGAGTTTTCAAAGCTGGATTGTAGTGTTGACTCCTCATGGACAATAATGGAAGCTTTCCGCAGTTTGTAGATTGTTGATATTTTTTTCAATTATAAATTTTTCTCCCATAAATATTTTTTGCACATTTGCTGCCTGGTACTATTTATTCCTTCATCCAAAACATAGTTTCTGAGTGCTTTCTCTGTATCCATCAGTACTTTTGGCACTGGAGAGACAGCAGTGGAAAAAAAAAAAAAACGGCAGACAAAAATTCTTCCCCTTATGGAGCTTACATTTTAGCAGGCAAGAGAGATGGTAAAAAAAAAAAAATAGGTAAAACAAATGGTATGTTACTGATGAGTGCTAAAAAGAAAAAAAAATGGGCGAATGGGCAAAAGAGATAGAAAGTTTAGATGGGGTTTAGAATATTTGGTCAGGAAGCCAGGGAAACCCTACTGAGAAGGTGACATTTGACTTGAAGGAAGTGAAAAGGACAATAAATCTTAGCAGGAAAAACAGGAATGCAAAGGCCCTGAGGAGGGAGCATGTTAGTAATGTTGTAGGAACTCAAAAAAAGGCAAAGTGGCTGTCAGAGTGAGTGAGAGATGGTGATGGCAAAATGATTGTCATTATTTTATGGTGTGCCTCAAAGGTCTCCATGATGTCCAAGTCTTTTGCTATCTGTACAAGTTGGACAACCATAGCTAGTAAGTGGGAAAAGTAGAACTAGAATCCAGGCCTCCTGATTTGTAGACCAGGGTTTGTGTCCTATAACACAGAATCATTCAATGTCAGAACGGAAAATTGCCTAAGAGGTCATCTAATCCAACGTTCTCCTTGTACAATGGGAAAACTGAGTCATAGGGAGAAAAAGTGACTTGCCAAAGGTTAGCCATCTTATCAGTGGCATGGCTAGAGGTAGACTTCAGAATTTTGCTCCTTATAGGCAGGCTGTATACCAAGCTGTTGTTTTAGAGGCAGCTGTGGCTAGGAGAGGATTCATACCTTGGCCTGGGACCAAGGATATCTGGAACCTAGGGTGTAGAGCTGAACTGAGTTTAGGGTTAGAGATAACTAAAGGCTGATGGATTGTTGCAACCAAGGCAGGGTGATGTTAAAGGGATCTTATGCCTTTTAGGGGATGGGAGTGTGTATAGACCTGGTGAGCTTATATTCTAGAACATTTTGAACATCTTGAAAAAGCCACTTACGAAGTTTACATGTTTTCTTGTTGATTTGTGTCTTAGGTGTTGTGTAGATGTGTCTGAAATATGTTTAGTTGAGGAAATACCATGTGGTGGCATATGTTCTTGCTGTGTGGGTTGAGTTTGTTGCTTCTAGCTGCCACCAACTTATTGTTGAGTCTTATACTATAACAATTCAGTCTGAGGTGGACATGTGGCAGAAAGAGAGACAACCTTCTGATAACCACCTGGGGCAGCCTAGCTGTAAAGCCAGTTTGTGCCACAGAGGTTCCATTAATATCAATCAGAACTGGAAGTTGCCTTGCAGGTCGTCTAATCCAATTTCCTTCTTGTACGGGTATACTGAGTCACAGAAACCAAAAGTGACCTCCTAAAGGTTAGCCAACATGTCAGTGACATAGCTAGAATTGGACTTCAGATCTTCTTTGCCTCATGTGCTAGAAAGTATGCTGAGCTTTCAGCTTGCAGATGCTGTCACGACATTCAAGATAAGGAGTAAGGCCCATTCATTATTATCATTTGCTTATCATTGAGAAACTTTCAATTGATTAATTTAGTCTTATAGACAAAGAAAAGGCTCAGGATCTTCCCCAAGCTTTGCTTGGGTGGGCAGTGATTAGTTTCAGGGTCAAGTTCCATTGCCCATGGTTTGGTGGTGGACCTTTGTTATGGAGAGATCCTTGAGGAATTGAGATCCTCAAGGGTCAGTTCAAGGTTGCTACTCTGAAAAACCTGCCTAATGCCTAGCTAGCAGTGTGGGGTTTAGCCTGGTCTGCTTCCTGGGTGTCCTTCCACTTGTGAGTAGGCACTTATTAGAGCTCACATCTACCTATTCCTTTCTCTTGCTAGCCCTCTCTCTCACGGAATTTTGAAAATCAGACATTACACAACCTGAAAATCCCACATCTGAGGTGGAGGTGCTAGGATCCCACTAGTGAAGGAACTGTGAGTCCATACACATGTGTTACTGCTGATGGCTCAGGGCCAAGTGAAATCCCAGGCTCCAATCATGTGGCTACCCTCTGTAAAAGTTGGCTGTGTGAAAGAATGCAACAGGAAAATAAAAAATGCCTTTATACTTTTCCTTGTTGCAGTTGGTACCAAGCTGGAGTTCAATATCACTCAAGTCTCAGTAATGTTAGGGAGATCCTTTAATATCATTTGGAAGCCCAGACACCTGGTTTTGCCATTTGTAAGCACTCATGAGTCATCACCATACTCCACTCACCTGTGAGATGAGAGTGGTTTTCCCAGCAGGAGGTTGACTTTGTGTGGATTATTGATTGGCTGCATTTCCAGAAGAAAGTAAAATGTTCATGGCTTAGATGTTATCTTGGACATCAGGACAAAAAAGTACAGAGTAACACGACATTGCTCAGTGAAAACTGGAATGTAGATATCTTGCTT
This sequence comes from Carollia perspicillata, assembly GCA_004027735.1. Classification (NCBI taxonomy): domain Eukaryota; kingdom Metazoa; phylum Chordata; class Mammalia; order Chiroptera; family Phyllostomidae; genus Carollia; species Carollia perspicillata. Next base: position 7,814 of record PVKM010035485.1, on the reverse strand, counting down.
CTGGAAGAACGTCATATCGTGGTCATCAGCTGAGATAAAGCATGGACTGAAGATATAGGATATATTTTTGAAGCAGTCTTTAAATCCCTTTTGTGAAGGTTGCAAATTAGCTGCAAATAGACATATAATTTGTTCTACTGCAACTTCTTTATGAAAAGTAATGGAACAAAAAAAGGGTGGAGGTTGGAAGTGGGGAGTTGCTTGAAACTGACAATATTTTGTTATTTTCAGAGAACTGCAATGTGTTCTACTTGAACAAAAGGAAGTTGGACTGTGATAATATAATTCTGGATTCCATGGAATGCTGTGGCTCACAGAAGCAAGAGATAAAAGACAAAGAAACAATACAGTGGTGAGTTTCTGGGGTTTTATTTTATATTAAAACATCATTTCGTCACAAACATGGGCTAAATGTGTCCTCTGTCCAAAATAAGAGTGTTATACTTCTGGGCAATTAACTGGAAACATACTCACTAGGCTGTGCTCTATATTATTTGAAAAAATACCAAGTGTTCTTTATCACACCAGTTATTCTAAAACGCTTGCAAAAATAATTCCAGAAAAACTATGCTGGCAATTAATGGTGGTTTAGTCAGAGAGAAATAAATAGTCACTTGAAACTACCTGAGAAACCGCTTTACTGGCAGAACATATGTCCATGCCCCATTGCTCTATGTTCATGTTTCTTCAATCACAGATCAGGGTGAGTGAGTTAGAAAACCATGGAACCACAGGCATATTTTATGTAGATTTGCCCAGGTTTATATAGTAGTTTGTTATTCAGCACAAAACTACCCACCATAGCAACCTCAGGATCACAAAATGCTTATGGTACCCCTGAGAGACTGATCATCATCTTGCAAAGCTGTTGAAGTTCATCTTTGCCCTGTGTGAACCAGAGAGCTGCAAGAAAATAATGCTTCTTTCTTTTTAGTGTGATCTTAATGTCCCATTAATGTGCCATGTATGTTAAGTAAGCTGGCTGGCAAGCGGATTTGCTCCTTTCTCATGGTTTGTTTTTCATTTTTATTTCCTTAATGATTTGAAAACTTGTTTTCAAAGACTCCTTGGACAGGGCCCAGTGGTGTGTGCTGGTTTTCTTTGCTGCCAAAGTGCAGACCCTCTGCCCTGTAACAGAACAAGTACTTTGAGCCCCTAACCAGTGAGGGATACACTAATGAGATCCAGCTGTGGAGTGCAGGCTCCAAGGAACTGGAGGGGAGCCCAAATGGAGAATTTTCAGTTGAGGCTGGGAAGCCTCCTCTTTTGGTATCTTTCCTAGTTCCATTCCCTGTTTTGTTACCCAGAACCTAGGGCTAAACTCAAGCTGGTGCCCTTGCTTCCAAAAACCCATAGGGATCTGCAAGTGTGCTGCAAGTGCTGGATATGGGGAACCCCATGCCCACAGGGGTTGGCTTTCACCTGGTTCGGGCTTCATAGTGGAGTGCAGATAAACTGGATCTCTGAAAAACAAATGAGAATCTCTTATTTGTAGGGTCTGCAAATACTCCCACCATAGACCAATTTCAAACAACCAACAGCTTAACAGTTGGCCTGCAAAACTCCTGGAAATGTAACAAATGGCTCTAGTACACTGTCATCCCAGGTTATCTCATTTGCTGCCCATAGCCAATCTCACAGACAGGTTGGTGTTCTCAATCTCATGTAACAGAAGAGGAAACAGGCCCAGAGGATTGAATGAAGGGATTCTCAAACTTTACTGTACATACGAATCACCTGGGGATCTTGTTAAAGAGAGAACCTGTGATTCTGCATTTTTAACAACTCCCATGTGACAAGTTTGCACAGTTAATTAAAGCTGCAGTCCACCTTCTGGAAAAGAAAGGGAGGAGGTGAAAAGATGGTCTCTCACAACTGAGAAATCACACTCTGCCTGCCTCCTCCAAACCACACCATTTCCTCAATCAATTCCATTCCTGAAATGTTCAGGGACCACACTGGGCCTTCCCAGTATGGCAAAGGACTGTAAGACACAACATAGGGTGTCCTTTCATGCAGAATGGGAGCTGGTTTCCTCTCCACTGCTCACAGGTTAGTAAAATGCCCCAAGGCAGAACATTGATTGATTCATGGATGCATGGCCCAGTCTTACGCTTATAAAGCAACCCCTCTCTCTTCTTGAGTTTGGTCATATTATTTGATGCTGGGGTATTGTACCCCTAGGAATTTGCTTAAATTCCATGTTTTCACTCCTGAGTCTTAGGGGAAAACCTGTTGCTGTATATTGTAGAGGAGCCTAAAATTGATGCTATTTTCTGTCCAATTATAAACTCAAGGCCTAACATTAGCAACCTAAAAAATAATTATAGGTGGGTTAATATGGACCCTGTTTTCACTCAAATTCATCACCTAATAATGAAGATGTAAGTAACTGGAGAGATGACCTAATGGAGAAACCCAAGCTAAGGAGAATCTGTGCCTGTAATGGTCCTAAATTCTGAGAAGGACATATGACAGTATCCCTGACCTCAGAGAGCCCTAATTCCATTCAGGCAATGCACACCCATGAAACAGAGTATGACTCATTACATAGTATAATGTCCAACTGTGCAGTAAGACTTATATTATATTCATTGCACAGATTGCTAAAATGTGTATGGGTAGGGCTGATGTCTAGACTGCCAGAGCATGGTTTCCAAGGGAATGTTCTCCATTCCTATTTTAAGATGTTCATTCAATTGGCCAATCAAAAGATTCCAATGTATCCAAGATATTTTCTAGTTAATGGAATGCATGATCAAAGGATTATTTTCTTTTTCTTTGGAGATCATCTCACAATCAAAACCATCTTTATAGTAAAATGATTTTATTCTGATACTCAGCTCCAATTATTTTTTTTTTACTTTCCTTGCCTGAGTCTGGATAAAGTGATTCTTGATGATTCATTTTTTATTTGCTGCCAAAATGTATGTTTGTTGTTACAGATACATAATCTTAACTGTGTTACTCTCCTTTACTTTATCATCCTATCCAATTTCATTCTGTGTCTGGTACAGGAATACCTTTGTGTTACAGGGCAAGGTAGTATGCAGATACATATCTTCCCCTCCCTATCTATGGAAATTCTCCTCATCTTCTCAGAACCCATATGAAATGTCATAGTCTCTGGGAAGTCTTCCCCAACTCTCAGAGTTAGTTGGAAATTTTAATATTTTACTCTGATCTGCAATCATCTGACCAATGATAGTTTATATTTCTTTTTTTTTTTAGTTTATATTTCATTCTGCCTTGCATTGGAAGTAATTATCTCAGTTTCTTTACCCCTTTTATACCTCCACTCCAGCTAGGATATAAAGGTTTTAAGGCTGTTAGGTCAATAATATTTATAATGATCAATTTCTTAACACCTACCAAGAACAGGCATTTTACAAGAGTGGGTTTAAAACTGCAAAGTAACTCTCTGTCAGAGGTATAGTCATCTCATTTCACTGAGGCTCAGAGAGCTCAAGCAACTCTCTTGGGATCTCCCAAACTAGCAATAATTTTAGCCTGAATCAAAGCCCAAATTTCTTTCATTATGCTCCACAACTATACATTCTCCTTGAGGGCAGGGACTAAGCCTTCTAGCTAGTATAAGTGATCAATGAATTGTTGAATGAATATGTACATAAAAAAAGTTTTACTTTGCTCATGCTATTGGTAATAAAGTGTTAGAAAAGTGACCTGCTTCCAGGCCAGTGCCTCTCCACCTGTGACCTCCAAGAGTGGGTCACTCAGGTCTCCTTTCCCTCAGTCCTTGTGTCTTGTCCTATGTTCCCAGTTGTCTGTTCCTTTCTTGTTAGTCAGCTAGTTAAGCTTATAAATGAACACACTTTGATGCTATTGTGTTAATGGATGCCAATATGATGTTTTTCATGTGTTCACTCATTCAACATATACATTAAAATATTCAATGTACAGTGCCATTCACATAGGAGGAAGCAAAAATATCCATTGGATAAATGTATTAAATATAGAACAGAATTGTTTGTGACAATAAATGAAAGGGACATAGACATGAGTTAGAACTATTTTCTAGCAAACACATCTAGGTACCAAGGGCTGTGTTAAGTCAGAGATGCCAAGATGACTAAGACAGACATGATTTCTGCCCTCAATGGATCTTACTCTCAAGTAAGTGACACATTTGTATTTCACAGTAGGATCTACTTCAATCAATGTCCTCATCTAAGAGTAAGATGCAGAAGGGAATCTAGAGCAATAGTAGGGAGCAATTAAAATTACAAGGCAGGTCCATGAGTCCTTTTTCCTTTTTGCTAAATCCCTCCACCTCTTAACCTTCCCTGCCCCCTTCTAGCTGTCATCCTGCTTTCCATCTAGGACTCAGTCCCCATTTTCCTTGTTAGTTCATTGTGTTCATTAGATTCCACATATGAGTGAAATCATATGGTATTTGTCTTTCTCTGACTGGCTTATTTCACTTAGCATAACTTTCTCTAGGTTCATCCATACTGTCACAAAGGGTAAAATTTCCTTCTTTTTTACAGTTGAGTAGTATTCCATTATGTAAATGTCCTATAGGTGATTTCTGAGGGGAGGGAGTATAAGGGGACTAAATTGTAATGGGAAAAATATAAGGAAGATTAAATGAAAAATAAAAATAAAAATATTAAATTACAAGGTAGAGTTTCTTCTAATTGTGTTTGATTATGAAGAATGCATTCTAGGCTTCAAGTATCCATAGGAGCTTCCCCTTCTTTCTTCATTTTGTTCCATTATTCTCAACTTGGGAAGAAAGCAGAGGCATACCTCCTTAGGAGGTTGTAACATCATTTGCAATGAGTGCTTCTATTATTAACAATTATATAAGCACCAAATGAAAACATTCTTAGTATAAAAAATCTCTGGTAATATCAATGTTACCTTCAGACTTTATGTCAAACCTATTCTCCAGAAGTAATCATAGTTAGTTTGTTGTGTCTCCTTCCAGATATTTTCTCCTGAATGTACAAGAACACATAGTAATTATTTTTAATATAAAAGCAACCAATTTTATATATTCCTTAGTTAATAGCTTTTTAATCTAACAATATATATATTGGATTTGTTTCGATGTTACATATAGATCTACATTCTTCTTCCTTTAAAAAAAAAAGCCTGTTCCATTTAGACTGCTGTATAGCATTTTATCATGAAGATGTACCACAGTTTATTTACCCATTTCTCCAGTAATGGATATATAGATTGTTTCTAATTTGTTTACATTTTTTGTGAGGATTAATATAAAGTTTTTATATTACAGTTGTCCCATTTTTTCTCCCTTTCATTTCCATCCACCCAGTACACCCATTCCCTCCAGCATTCTCCCCTCTTCATTCATGTCCATGGGTCCTACATACAAGTTCTTTGGCTTCTCCATTTCCTATGCTATTCTTGACTTTTCCATTTCTTCTTTGTACCTACCCATTATGCTTCTTATTCCCTGTGCCTTTTCTGCGATTCTTCCCCCTTCCCATTTATCTCCCTCCATGTGATCTTCATTTCTGTTATTTTATTCCTGTTCTAGTTGTTTGCTTAGTTTGTTTTTGTTTTTGTCTTTGTTTTTCAGGTTCAGTTGTTGATGGTTTTGAGATTGTTGTCATTTTAATGTTCATAGTTTTGATCTTCTTTTTCTTAGGTGAGTCCATTTAATATTTCATATAATAAGGGCCTGGTGATGATGAATTCCTTTAACTTGACCTTGTCTGGGAAGCACTTTATCTGCCCTTCCATTCTATTGTTTTCTTGTTAGAATTTGTTTTTTAATATATTTTATTGATTATGTTATAACGGTCATCCCATTTCCTCCTTTTATTCCCCTCAGCCCTGCAACCCCCTCCCACTCACATTCCCCTCCCCCCTTGGTTCATGTCCATGAGTTGTACATATAGGTTCTTTGGCTTCTCCATTTCCTATGCTATTCTTAACCTACCCCTGTCTATTTTATGCCTACCAATTATACTTCTTATTTCCTGTACCTTTCCCCCACATTCCTCCCCCTTCTTCTCCCCACTGATAACCCTCCAAGTGATCTCCATTTCTGTGATTCTGTTTCTGTTCTAGTTGTTTCCTTAGTTTGTTTTGTAGGTTCAATTGTTGGTAGTTGTGAGATTGTTGTCATTTTCATGTTCATAGTTTTGATCTCCTTTTTCTTAGATGAGTCCATTTAACATTTCATATAATAATGGCTTGGTGATGATGGACTCCTTGAACTTGACCTTATCTGGGAAGCACTTTATCTGCCCTTCCATTCTAAGTGATAGCTTTGCTGAATAGAGTAATCTTGGATGTGGGTCCTTGCTTTTCATGACTTTGAATACTTCTTTCCTGCCCCTTCTTGCCTGTAAGATTTCTTCTGAGAAATCAGCTAATAGGAAAACCTATGTATGTAACTCTCTGCTTTTCTCTTGCTTCTTTTAAGATTTTCTCCTTATCTGTAATCTTAGGAAACATAATTATAATGTGCCTTGGTGTATACTTCCTTGACTCCAATATCTTTGGGACTCTCGGAGCTTCCTCAACTTCCTGGAAGTCTATTTCCTTTGCCAGATTGAGGAAGTTCTTCATTATTTTTTCAAATAAATTTTCGATTTCCTGCTCTCCCTCTTCTCCTTCTGGCACTGCTATGATTCAAATGTTGGGATGTTTAACATGGTCCTGGAGGTTCCTAAGCCCCTCCTCATTTTAAAAAAATTCTTGTTTCTTCATTTTGTTCCAGTGGGACGTTTATTTCTTCATTCTGTTCCAAATTGTTTATTTGAGTCCTGGTTTCCTTCCCTTCACTGTTGGTTCCCCATATATTTTGCTTCATTTCACTTTGTATAACCTTCACTCCTTCCTTTATTTTGTGGCTGTACTCAATCATTTCTGTGAGCATCCTGATTACCAGTGTTTTGAACTCTGCATCTGTTAGGTTGTCTATCTCCTCATTGCTTAGTTCTTTTTCTAGAGTTTGATCTGGTTTTTCATTTGGGCCATATTTCTTTGTCCTGGCATACCTGTTAAATTGTAAGGGGTGGAGCCTTAGGTATTTGCCAGGGCAAAGCAACCCACTTTGGTGTGTTGTGGCATTGTCTGTGAGGGAGGGGTCAGAAAAGGCACAATGCTGCTTGCTAAGCTCTTGCCCCACTTTCATGAGATTGGCAGTTTTTCCTGCTCCCAAAATGCCCACAGCTTTCTACAGCCAGTGGTTCTGAGGCTTTATTTAGCCTGTGCTGGAACCTGGGGTTGCTTGGTCTAACTTGCTCTCCAGTTGTTCCTCCTGGTTTATCCACATGCAAATGTGGGATCTCCCAGTCCACCAACCACCACCTGTGCAGCTTATCCACCCCAGCTTCCTGGCTCTACCCCTCCTACAAGTCTGGATGAATGTTTCTTCTTTAACTGCTTAGCTGTCAGACTTTCATTTAGTTCAGTTTTCTGGCAGTTCTCTTTATTTTTTGTTTTTAAATTAGTTCTTTCCTTCTTTTGGTTGTGCAAGGAAGGGAATCATATCCACTTACACCTCCATCTTGGCCCTAATTTTTTTCCTCTTGTTAATAATGTTACAGTAAACATCCTGGGCAACTTTCCTTCTGCACATGTATGTTCATATCTCCCTAGGGTAACTATGTAGAAGTGGAATTGTTGGGTCATGGTGTATGCACATCTAAAATATTGCCATATTTCCCTCCCAAGTGGCTGAACTAATTTATATTACCATAGATAGTTTATGGTTATTTTTTCCATGTACCTTTGTTCAAAGTGGATTTATAAATTTTTAATTTTTTCCAATTAGATAAATGTAGAAACACCAATTCAAAAGAACCTATGCA
>PVKM010035484.1:0-15154 GCA_004027735.1 Carollia perspicillata | reverse complement strand
TTATTGTTTATAAATGTTTGTTGTCCTTAATCTTGGTTGTGAGAGGAGGCACAGTGCTTCCACCTACGCCTCCATCTTGGCCCAGAAGTCCCCAAGTCATATTTTTAACACACAAATCTCATCATTTATTCTCCTAGTCAAAACTTACGCCTTTTCCATCACACTCAGAAGTCCAAAGGTCTTCCCATGTTTGTGCGAGATCCTGTATGATGTGACCCCTGCCCATTTCTTTAGCTTTACTCACTTGCTCCCTCTCGGTACTTCTTTCCACCCACAGTAGCCTTCCTGTGGTATCTCCAAAACCTAAAGTTTGTCTCTCAGATGTCAGAGTCCCGGGTTTCACATACCTTAACAACATATCATTTATTGAGCTCCTACTGCAGGCCAGTCAGTACCTTAGGCATTCTACATCTATTCTTCATCCTAACCAGGACCCTTCAACATGGATCTTACTATCTCCTCTTTACAAATAAAGAAACAGAAGCTCAGAGAAGTTAGGTAATTTGCCCCAAGTAGCAGAGCTGGATGGTCCTCGGGCTGCGGTTCACATCTGCGTGGGTCTGCCATTAAGGTCTGAACTCTCTCCACTGCTTTATGCTGCCGCTTTGTGACCAGGACAGAGCAGTGCAGACGTGACGCCCGCAGTAAAATGTTACTCCTAGTACTACTACTACTTTTTTTTCTTTCTTTTGAGAGAGAGAGAGAAAGCGCTGGTGTCCTAGTGCTTATTATAAAGCTGGCTTAAAGGTTTTGAAAGAGGTTACTGAGGAAATCGATCCTATCAGTAAACTCCTTGAATGTGCACAAGGAGAGTGTGTGTCGGGCACAGCTGCGGGGAGGGTGGGCCCGGCATCTTCCCCTCTGAGCGGTGGAGCCCGCAGGGCTGAGGGAGCAGAGCCCAGGGGGACGGCCGCAGTGAAGGCTCTCTTTTGTCTCCAAATGCTAATAGTTCTGGATTCAAACTCTTTTCTCTCTTTGGACCCAGAGATAATAAAACAAAAAACTTACAGCCTATAATTTGGCATTTTACTGGTATGGTAGGCTCACAAAATTTTGTTCCCCCTGACAAGGCTTGGATAATTCTATCAAAATAAATCTCTGAAGGAAATAAAAAAGCTTTCTTTTAAAGTCTATGAGAAGCCTTTTCAAGAACAAAAATAACACTTAAAACTGATATTCTGTGTATCTCTTTCTCTTTTTCAGAAGAAATTCTGCCCTGTCTGATAATAGAAAATAAAAAATGTCACGGGAAAAATGTCCAAATTTGGCATGCTGTAGCAAGGAGAAATTTCCTCCAATGCTGCTTTGAATTTTAAAGATTTTGGGACATGGGTTGCTCAGGACTCAGATTTCCACATCCATGTTTTGTTTTTTGTCAATACCCTTGTCCATGAATGCCTTCAGAGTATTTGCACTCAGACCTTGACTGAGAACATGACTGTATTAGTCAGGGTTTTGTAGAGAATTAGAATGAATAGGATGTATAGATAGATAGATGAGGAGATTCATTATATGAATTGGTTCACAGGGCTCTGGAAGTCAAGAAGTACCACAAACTGCTGTCTGCAAGATGGAGAACCAGAAAAACTGATGGTGTAATTTAGTCCAAATCTGAAGAGCTATGATCTGTGGGAACCAACGCTAGTCCAAGTCCCAAAACCCAAGAATTGGGGCTGGGGCTGGGGCTGAGACTGGGGGATTAATGGTGTAAGACACCCTGGTCTGAATCCAAAGGCTTAAGAACCAGGAGCTCCATGATGTCCAAGGGCAGGAGAAGGTGGATGTGTTGGCTGAGGTGGAGAGGAAATTCTCCCTCCATCTTTTTGTTTTGTTCAGACCCTCAGAAGATTGGATGAAGCCCATGTTGGTGAGCTTGATCTTCTTAGTCTACCTATTCAAATGCTAAGCTCTTCACAAAACATCCTCCCAGATACACCCAGAAATAATGTTTTGCCAACTCTCTGGACATCCCTTAGCCCATTCAAGTTGACACATAAAATTAGCCATCACAGTAAGCATTTCAAGAGCCAACATCTTCTTCAAATGGTCTTTCTTATGTTTGTTCCCTCAGGGTTTGTGGAGACTTCTCCACCCAGAATGTGCTTGATCAGATATGTCCAGTTTCTTGCAGGTGGATCACATGGCAAGGTTGAGTGGACAAGTGGAACTGCGGATGCATTCCTGGCTTTCAGGAAAGCCAGGGACCCCATGTGTTCAGCATTGCGCTGTGCAGCTGGAACGCTCAGTGGGCAAGAGAAGAGAGCAAAAGCTTACTGAGAGACTGTGGTGTGCCGAGTAATTTATACTGAATTTATAATTTCACAATGTATAGGGTAATGTAATTTTTCATGGTTAGAGTAGTGAGACACTAAAAGGTCAAGTACCTTACTCAAACTAGGAAATGGGGGAACTAGAATTGAGATCAAGAACTGTCTAATACTAAAACACGTACCCTGTTTGTTATACTACATTGGCATGAAATTAAAGTTGAGGTTTCCATCCAAATGTGCTATGGTCCAAGATGAAATGCCAAATAATAAATTCTGAAGGAACTAAGAGAAGAGGAAGAAGCAAAATACTTGGATTATCAAGTGAGGAGGGTAGAGGCTGGGTAGAGGCAGGGTTGGAGCTGGGCCTTGGATTCTGGGTGGGCTTTTTATGAGCAGAAAGGAAGTCACAGCAGGTGAGGGGGATTGCAGTCTGGGAACCAGAGTGAGCTAAAAATAGAGGGCAATGACAGTGACATGTGAGAAGTGAAGAGCCAATTGCTCTCACTGTTGCTAAGAGTGTGTGCTGAAAGTAGGAGATAGGGCTACGTGGGCATTACGATAAAAGTGTAAAGTGTTTTCAAAGCCAGGTCGGGTTATAAGTAAGAGAGATGGGGAAGAGTGGATAGTTCATGCATTTTCCAGAGGGAGAAATCTTGTAGTTAACTGAAACCTGATAGAACACTCAGTGTATGCAAATTCTCTACATACATTGGGATATATAAATCATTATTTTGTTCTGCAATATGGTAAAAATTAAAGTTTCTCTTCATCTAGGAAATGAAATATAGTTTGGTTTTGCATTGCATGGGAGCAGAACGTGGTGAGACTCCTAAAGAAGAGCCTGGTGTCCTAGAGTTTGTGTTCAAAGGACGGGGTGGGCCTCAAGGGAGCATTGTCAGAACTGATCTTGGAAACCGATGTCCCCACTGTGTTTGTGAAACAGAGAAAAATACACAGCCATGTTCCAACCCTGGAGGCTTATCAGGAGAGCAAACTTCAAAACTCTAAAAATTAAAGGCTCTGGCTCTGGCCGGGTAGCTTAGTTGGTTAGAGCCTTGTCCCGATACACCAAGGTTGCCTGTTCTATCCCTGGTTAGGGCTCATACAAGAATCAACCAATGAATGCATAATAAGTGGAATAACAAATCTCTCAATCTCAATCTCTCTCTCTCTCTCTCTCTAATCAATATATTTTTTTAATTTTAAATGAGTTGTTCCAGGGATCTTTCTGAATCCTATGACTATCACCTCGTCAATATTGGAGGGGCTTGGGAGGACTGGCAGCTGCTAAGGAGTCAGCCAAATATAATAAGAAAGTGTTAGTGATATTAGAAATTGTAAAAAGTTAGCTGTCAATTTTTATCTGAAAGCAGATCATGTCTCGAGTATGCAGGTAAGTTTGCTTCCTGCTTGGAAGGCATGATCGGGCTCCCTTGGAGGCTAATAGGCTTGTCCCAGGAAAGAGAACTACCCTGGGGCTCAAATGCACTATTCTGCTCAGCTGACCTGTTCAGCTGGGTCTCCCCTAACAAGATACATGTTCAAAACAAGCAAATTTATGATTGACTGGCAAAATTTGCCCCTTTGTGCTACATCACATTACTATTATTATTTTTACTTTTGTTTAGGAAAGAAACTAGCTGTTTGGCCAGCCTATTTGAGGTGATATTCCACTGCATGGAACTTATAGTCTATTATGATTTCCACATTATTCAGTATGGGGGCAGATGTGCACCTTAAATGGGGGAAAACAGTAAATGCCCTTAGTTTATTACGTGCTGATTTAAGAGAGCAGAAATACTTAACACTTGTTCGAAACATTTTTGGTAGCTTTAGCTTTAAGCTAAGAACAAAATATCATGGCTTTACTTTTCATGTGTGTTATGCATATATCTATCCTTTCCTAAGCACTGCATTGATAGGAAAATAGATCTTTCCATATTTATAACTTAACTCTTTTGTGATCGTTGCTCTTTAAAGGAAGATGTTAAGTTATTATTGAACACAAGTGAATGTGAAAGGTTTTTGTTTAAGAACCAAGTGGCTTTGACTTCTGTTGAAGGAATGAAAGTATGTGGTAGGATTTTGGCCGAGGTGCGATTTGGTCAGAAATGTTAATGCTTTGTTTAGCATTCCAATTTATGTTATTACAAAGAGGTATTAACTCCACAGTTCTATGTGTCTATGTGAATGTACTCACTAAGAATTCTACGGAGGCCATCTTCTCACTGTGTAAGTTGGGAATTTGAAACGTGTGCTGTGGATATCAGGACCCCCACCAGCAGTTCTTGTAGCTCCTTTTTATTGCCTCCCCTCGGCTTGTATTTCTCAGCTACAACACCAAGCAGTTGATTCAAAGTACCTTTATCTGTCACCCCAGGAAAGGTATGTGTCTGCTAGGTAACCAGTCAGCAGAGCCCCTAACCCTCTCCCACAGAGCTCTGCCTCATGCCCTCACCCCATCTGGTTATATGATGGGAATGAGAAAAGGAAACAGTGGGTAGAGGGATTGAGGCAATTGACCGAGTTGAGCTTATTTATTTTTATTTGTTTTGTCTCCAAGTATGCCAGTCTCTATAATTAGAAAAACAGGTCATTGTAGTTCTCTGTGCTTAGCGGAATGGAAGGTTCTGTCCCCACAGAAAGGATTGTCATTTATGGACTTGTCTTTAGATTTTTGTAATTGCCCAATGTATTTAAACTCATATTAAGTTCCATGTGTTTTTGTTATGAATCTCCAAGGGGAAAAAAGTGTGAATCATGAAGAGGTATTGACATCCAAAAATAGAAAGTAAAATGCATGTAACTCTGAGCATTTTGACACAAGAGCTCATGAGGGCCTTTCAATTCACCAGTGTCCCGGACTTGGGAGAAACAACCATGCCGTCTTAGCCTGTGTCAGCACCACGGACAGCAGTACGGCGGCACCACGCTGCATCTGCGGGCGGTGGAGCCGACTTGATGTAGTGTGTCTGTCACCCGAAACCAGGGGGATGAATCTTTTGGTGGATTTAAAAGACTAATATTTCTACAAGATTCTCTTCCTTTAGACTCCTACCAGGGAGAGGAGAGCCCTGTACGCATTCTCTTCAGAGACTTGAGGTACAGATCTGTGCATACGCGCACACTCACAAATACTCATGGGCACAGTAAAGTCAACACGTTTGAAAGTTAAGACTAATTCTTTCTGTAAGTATTGAGGGCCCTTGAAGAAGAAAATAGGGCTATTTTTAAAAATATTTTATTTATTTATTTTTAGAGAGAGGGGACGGGAAGGAGAGAGAGTGGGAGAGAAACATCAATGTGTCCCCTACTGGGGACCTGGCCTGCAACCCAGGCATGTGCCGTGACTTGGAATTGAACCAGTAACCCTTTGCTTTGCAGGCCTGTGCTCAATCCACTGAGCTATACCAGCCAGGGCAAAACATAGTGCTATTTTTAAAATGGCATTTTTGCCCTTTTTAAGTCAGCTTTTCCTGAGTACCAAGACATGGAACTCAGTTGTTCATGATGTTGAGCACCTTAAGACCAGCCAATTAGCCCTGCTTGGTGTGGATCAGTTGGTTGCAGCATTGTCTCATAACCAAAGGGTTGTGGGTTCAATTCCCAGTCAGGGCATATACCTAGGTAGCAGCTCAGGTCCCTGGTGGTCCAAGCACGTACAGGAGCAACCAATTGATGCTTCTCCATCACATCACTGTTTCTTTCACTTCCTCTCTCCCTAAAAGCAATGGAAAATGTCCTAGGGTGAGGCTAAAACAAAAGAGAAAAAGACTAGCTAATTATCTCCAGTCTGAGGCCCCCACCTTTCCTCCTGCTAGGCCAAAGATGGAAAATGACAAAAAAAAATTACCCTGCAGAGGTTGGTTGGCCTAATTCTATGAGTATATTTTTGTTTTTTTAAAATGTGTTAATTCTCATCTGCATACTTCTCATCTCATCTGCATACTTCTCAATCAGGCTTAGCCCAAGGTTGGGCCTAAGTGGCACCTCAAGGGCTGGAGCCAGGGTAGAATAGTATTCTTTGCTTAAAAGAGAAAGAAAAGGATGGGAAGAGATGTGTATAGTGATTTAGAGCCTACAAAAAGCATCTGCAGCACATATTGGTTTTTGAAAAAGAGGCAATTCATTCACTGAGGTGCATGTTCAGTTTTGCTCTTATTGGAGACATTAACTTAACTCAGATGGGACCACTTTCTGATAACAAAACTTCGGCAGAAAATGCAGTGCTGTTGGTCTAAGTCTTTAGCATGGGATCTTTTCCCAGTCTGTCTCTCCAGGCTGACTGCATGCCAGTGACTATCACCCACTGGTAGGTTCTACTCCTCTTATCTAGTGCTTTGCCCAAATCAGACCTTAGGGGCCCCTGCATCATAGTTCTCACTCTTCCCTCTGCCTGGCATGCCCTAAATGCACTTCACCTTTGTCTCTTCTTGAATATTTTACCCATCTTTAAATTTTTTTTAAATCTTATTTTTGATTTAGAGAGGGGGGATGGAGGGAGAAAGAGAGGGAGAGAACCATTGATGTGAGAGAGACACACCTGTCGGTTGCCTTCCATATGTGCCCCAACCCAGACTGAATCCGCAACTCAGGCATGTGCCCTGACCAGAAATTGAACCCACAAACCTTTTGGTTTGCAGGATGATGCCCAACCAACTGAGCCACACCAGCTGGGGCTACCCATCTTTTTAAGCCCTTCGTTTTCATAGGTTTTCCCTAATCCCACAACTATATAAGGAGCCTTAAGACCCAGCAGTATCTACAATGCATAGCTTTGCATATTGGTACCTTGTGCGTTTGGGTTATCTCTCTTCCAATAGATTGTAAATTCCTTGAGAGCAGTAAATTGTGACTTATGTTGTATGTGCCACAGGGCAATTCATAAGCTTTTGCTGAGTTTAACTAGGTGGGGAAATGCTGTCTATCAGGCTACACTTGTGTGCCAGTCCTAAAAGTAGACCTTCAGCATAAACTATGAACCTGTTAGAAGTGACGGAAAACAGGCACCTGAGTGGACTGCCACCAGTCACTCCCTTTCCCTTTCCTGTCTTGAATGCCTTTGCAGGAGAGAATGCAGTGTTGGTCTTCACATTTAATCATCACTGTGGTTTTGAAGCTCTTAAAAATTAACTTTACCCTAATGC
The DNA here is from genome assembly GCA_004027735.1 of Carollia perspicillata. Lineage (NCBI taxonomy): Eukaryota > Metazoa > Chordata > Mammalia > Chiroptera > Phyllostomidae > Carollia > Carollia perspicillata. Next base: position 7,737 of record PVKM010035484.1, on the reverse strand, counting down.
TTTTCTAAAATGCCACTTGACAACATTGTACAGGTATTTTACATAACAACTGTACACTGGAGGTATCTTCAATAGAATGTAGTGATCAAAATCCAGATCATAATTATATCCCGTCAGTGTTTCCATTATAAGCTGCTCTCCAGAAGGGTTTGTTACTCATCTGTTTAATTTGTTTTAAGCTTCAGCCTGACATGCAAGTTCTCAGGCTGACTATTGTGTAGGAAATCTTTTTCTGCCTCAAAACATAACATTTTAATCAGTGTAGCCATTATGTGTGTGGACTACTGTGTTTCTCTGTGGGAAAGCAGACTCGGGTATCCACCTGAACACTTGTGTCAACTTGTGTCAACACTGGGTATTCATATTATATCACATTTTACCTTCCTGAAGCAAGTCTGATGGTCAAGGCTGTGGCACTGCTTAGGGTTCCCCGTGAGCCATCCTGTGGATTGGTTATCGTACTCGAACACGAGTGACCCAGTAGCTCTTGGGAACATGAGTCATGTGGAGTGTTTGTCACTCATGAGGTAATAAAGACAAGGGGAACTTGAGACATTTCCCAGCCAGGACGTCTGGCCTCCGTTACCGGCTGACCTAGGCTAGGGGTGGATCCTCAGAAAGCCGGAGGCTCTCTGGTCCTCTCCCCAGGATTCAGTCTTACCGTCTTTCCTCTGGTTTTACCTCAGCCTTTGGAGACCCAGGTTTCCTGCCCCCTCACTCCTCCTAATTCTGAGAACTTTGCACCTGCTATGTTGGGGGTTAAGGAGGAAGTGCTCACTCCTCACAGGTCTGCTTTAAGATAGAGGACATTTCCCGCACTTGGTCTTCTCTTTTCCCCCAAACCCTATTCTTCTTGAAATTCAATTTGTTTTTAGATGTTTTCAGTGGATTTTCATGTTTCTTATCTTTACATTGAATTTTCCTGGGATACTTCTGTGATATTAAAGGGTGGAGAGAGGCAGGGACTAGAAGAATAGAGAGAAGATAAAGTCAAAGTTGGTTCTTCCGATTCTCACAGGTTGCTATGGGAATTCCTCCTAGAAATCTTTCTGTTTAGAAATTTCCTGCTTTGGGAATTCGACCAAAAGACTTCTGTGTAGAGTAGGCCATTACTTATTTGCTCTGTTTCTTTAGGTGTCATGGGAGGGGATTCATTATTTAATGCACTCAACAAACAGTCTTGAACAAGCAGGAGAAATTAAAGTCCAGTCCTTATATTTACACATATTGCCAAATTGTCTTCCAAAATAGTTGTACTAATTTGTTTAGTGTATTGATGAAAAACTGTTTCCCCATGTCCCTAATTTTTATGAAGAATTATCTAAAGCACTTCATTCAGACTTTATTCTCTGACTATACCCTTGAATCTACGTTAGGACAGTGGCTGCCCAAAGTTGTTCTGTTGAATCTCAGAGGCTGCTGGGCAGGCGGGGATAGACAGGAGGTGGGAGAAGAGGGCTCTTCCCCTTTCAACCAGAGCTGTTTCAACTGCATCAGTTTAAGTGTTGCGATGTCACATGAGATTTCATTTTTAATGAAGAAGTCTGATGTTAAAGTTTGAAAATTAAGAACTCCCTTTAAAATTTTTTCTGGAGATTTTATGTATTTTTAGAGAGGGAAAGGGAGGGAGAAGGACAGGGAGAGAAACATCAAAGTGTGGTTGCCTGTCGTGCGCCCCCCACCTGGGAACTGGCCCGTAACCCAGGCATGTGCCCTGACTGAGAATCGAACCGGTGACCCCCTGGTTTACAGTCCAGCACGCAATCCACTGAGCCACACCAACCAGGGCTGAAAATTAAGAACTCTCAGAACCAAATTTTGTGTTCTACCTTATTTGTTTCCCCCCCCCAATTTGGTGTAGATTTTCTCAAATTTTTTAAGGTATATTTTAATGAGATTTCTAAAGTTTGTTTTTTAATAAGGTGGGGTATAAGTAAATAATTAAGTAAACAGTTATTAGTAATGGAAATTGAAGCAGTAATTGAGATCGCCCAGGGAAAGTAGGCAACATAGGAAGAGACAAAGGCCAAGGATGGAACCCCAAGAACAGCAAATTTATGTGGTTGGCGGAGGAGGGAAAAACTGGAGAAAGAAAACTAGCAAAGGAGAACATTTCAAAAAAGAGGAAGTGCTCAATGGTGCCCCAGAGTAGAAAGTCACATGGGTGAAAATTGAAAATAGCCATTGGGTTTAACAACAGGAAATTTAGTGGGGACCTTAGCAAGAGCATTTCAGCAAAGGTACGTGGCTCAGGCTAGATGGCATGGATGGACAAGGGAGTGGGAAGTGAATTATTGGAGACAGACCCCGCGAAACGTGACTGAGAAAAAAATTAGAGGTAAAAGGGGGACAGACATAAAATGGGGAGGGGTGTGGTTTGTCTTCATTTTTTAAGTTGGAATAGATACAAACATTTTTGTAGGCTGAAGGAAAAGTTCCAGTAGAGAGGGAGAGGTTCAACGTACAGAAAAGAGAAGAGACAGCCATCAGCAGAGCAAACTGCTGGAGGAGTGAAGAGGGAGGAATCCAGAGGGTCAGTTCCCAATCATGGTCATGGGTGCAGGTGCACAGAGGAGCAAAGATGAGGGTCAGTGAAGATGGGACCCCAAGGAAAGGTTTTCGCCGCTCCTCCCATTAAAACCAGGTAGAAGATAGGCTCACAAAATAGACAAAAACTGTATCCTAATATTTCAAGCAAGCTAAAAGAAACTGAGAAAATAATAGAAGATGTAAAAGAATGACAACTTAGATTTTTTAAAAAATGTCAATGAGGTGATATATCCAGGAAAGAATTAGAAATAAAGGGACAGATTTATTTCAGAAATGAAGACTACATTAGGAAAACACGAAAGGGAAAAGCACAATAGATAAATGAATGACTGAAGAGAAATAGAGAGCAAAAAGGAAGAAAGAGAGTTTTTAAAAGGAATATGAGCCGAAACAAAGTAAAAACATAAAAATGCTTCTTACAGGAGAGGAATGGAATAGAATGAGAGGATCAGAGATAGTTAGACTTCTCCAAATGTGCATTGTCTTGTAGATTTGACTTTGAAGTCCTATAAATACATTACATAGTCATAAAACAAAATATTTAAAAAGCTACCCTAAAAAGAAAAAAGTAAAGCACACACATAAATACATAGTATTCCGACCTCTCTAAAGATTTTGGTGAACTTGAGTAAGTCCTAGCCAAAGTCCTTCCTGCTTCTACCTTGTTTCAATAGAAAGTCAAAGAAGAGTTCAACAGTTTTCTCACAGTAGGCTTTTTGCATCAAAAGGGAGTTAATAGAACTTCCTTTATCCAGGGCCAGTTCAACTTCGACTTTGAGGCCCAATTTTAGCCTGTTTCCCAAATTTTTCTTTGATACTGTATAGTTAAGATTTCCTAGGTTCAAGCCTAAGAGAGAGATAGGGACCTGATTCATGGCAAAGAGCATTGTAAATCTGGCTTTTTCTCAAAGTGACCTGAGACAACAGTATCACTAACATATTAAAGAGTTTAAATGGCTGGGAAATTGCCGCAGAGTGGTTGGGGAGATCCTAGGACACAGTAATTTTTATGGGTATTACATATTCTCTTAACAGATTTTCTTGTCAAGGCCTCAAGGGAGAAATTGGGCAGTGATGCCATCCCAACAAACACATTAGCCAGCCCCGCAGGGAGCTGTGGCAACAGGATGGCCCTTCAGTTGTCCCATGTTGGGCCAATCTTTACACCCACGTGTTCATCAGTAATTGGATATCAGCTCCCCCTGGAAGGAACTGTGACCCTGGAGAGGGTATTCAGTTTTTCTTCACTCCGGGCTAGCAGCTGAGGGCCCAATCTAGCATCTCTCTCCGCAGCCGGGGGAATAAGTCCTTTCCTGAAGGGGTCCGGACCCTTCACAGCATCCACCGAAACTCCGGAGTGTTGTAGGCTCAGGCAGAGTCAAGATTTTAGCTCAAAAGTCTTCTTCTGTCAATTTCCCATGGCTTATGAGTTCGAATTTGCCCATTTCCATTAATTTCAGAGTATGGCAGATATCCCACAGTAATTGAAATGCAAAGAGGAGAGGAGTCTGGAAGGATAAGCCATCTGACTGGAGAAAGGGGCATAAGGGGAATCTATACCAGAGTGACCTCATTGTCAAGGTTCGTTGACTTACAGTGGGGACAAAATCAGAATTACATGATGGATCCACTTGAGGTCATGGAGAATGGCTGGTAAGCAGGTGCCATGTAAGTTCTGGATCAGATTTAAAGGTCACGCATGGCTCCTCTTCCATCCCCTGTGTGACCCTCTTAGAAACATGGAGAGATCATTGGGGGGAGTGAAGAACATGCCCTCGTGCTTTGACCAACCTCATTCTTGCAGCTGATCCTCGGGGTCCCCTAATTCTAACCGGGCTTCCACTGCAAACCCAGAGATGAGAAAAAGAAGGGAAATATCTTTTTAAAATGATGATAATATTCCCATTCTCTGCTCACCCTGGAGGCTTATTTTGAAAATCATAGTGATTTAACTTGTTAGCAGTTTAATTCACTTTAAAAAGATTAACCAGACTAATTATTCATCAGATTTTACCACCTTTGTCAGCCTCAATAAGGATCCTTTGTTACAATGATTAATGTGTTTTAATTGTAGCTTCTCTCAGAGCAATAATTCGATCGCACGGTATTTGACGAATCTATGGAAATCTTGGAAATGCTTTGACAGGTGAGCTATTCTTAGGAAATGAAAGTAAAGGAATGTATGTAACTAACAAAAAGTGTTTCGTAGCATATCACTAATATGGATTTTCCTTCTCTGACAGACCTTGCTCTGCTGCAGTCCACGAAGCTGCTTGCCACGCGTGTCAACTTGTCACCCAGGAGCTCTCCGAACATAGGGATCAGTTGACACAGGTTACTGCACTTCCTCAAACACGTGCCCTCAAACACGTGCTGGTTGGATACACCCGGGTCACAAGCACAGTTCATCAACTTAGCCAGTGTCCGTAACTAGTCATCCAGTTAAGACCCTGGACCCTGTGTTGACCATTCTCTTTTCTACCCAGCGCTTCATCTTCGTTCATTTAACTAGTGACCGTTGTCCAAACTACAGATTTTTACATCAACAAAGGTGTCTGTAGAACCTGGTAGAGAGATGAATTGTACGTGGGCAGTACTAACTTTAAACTTAAAATGTGTTTCAATGTGATTTTTTAAAGCACAGTGGTTCTAAGAGTTTGGAGTCAGACTGATCTGGAGTTGATTCCTGGCTCTACCCCTTATTAGCCAGGCGACCTTGGGGGAAATTAGAGATACTTAGACTCCCCACACCTCAGGCTCCTCATCTCTAAAGGAGGTATAGGAATTCCCACCTCATAGTGAGGATTAAAATGAGGTGTTACATGTAAGGTATTACATGCTATTGCAGGCACCTAGTATCGTGCCTGGGTTATAGTAAACATATAGTAAGTTATTTCTGAAAAAGCTGTAGGTCTTTATAGTTTAAGAAAATCACAGTGCGTAAGCATTTCCAATCATCCCAAACCCCTGCGGCAAGTGGCAAGGTGTGCTGCTGTTACATGGTGGCTGTTTTTCACAGAAAAGAAGGCTGAGCACGGAGGGTGTGGTGATCTTGCTAGACATGCCGTATACGTCCATCAGCTAACTACTCAAGCACTAAGGATGCTCTGAAACTCACAGACGCTTATTCCCACTCCAGTGCTTTTTCTTTTACTGCAACCTTAGAGACACCAAGGGCTCTGAGTAAGTACAGCAGTTAGTTGAGAACAGAACGACTAATTCATTATTTGTTGACAAAACGCTAGCCCCTCTGTTGGAGTATATACATCAGTAATAGCTAAAAGCGAGGCATTACCTTATTGAATTCACATAGCAAGCCTAGGAGGTAGGCGTCACTATTACTGGCCTTTTACAGCTGAGGACATTGATGCTTAGAGATATTAAAAAGCTTGTTTGACAGGTTGAAGCCCAGGTCTGTCTGTTTTAAGCATACACTATGCTGCCTTCTGCCAGTCCCACTTTACAAAATGCTGTTAAAAAGGGAGTATTTTAAGACCTATGAGGTTGATATGGTAACCAATTACCATGCTTTAAATTACTGTCCTAGTGGTTCCGGCCCCGTGACTCAAAATGTCCTCTGAGTTCTAAACCAGATGTTAGGAATACTGTTGTTTTCTCACTTGGGGAACAGCATCAGCTGTAGAAAATATTTATATGGTCAAACATTGGAAAGTAAATTCTTCCTTGGATATTCATTATATATATATTTGCATGGTGAAGGCTCTCAGAAATACTGTGGTTAAAAAATGTTTAATTATGTTAAACCTCTTCCTAAGCTCGTCTGACCATAGAACGCTTCTTTTTAGTTACAATAAGTAAGAACCTCTGGGAACTCAAGTTCATTTAAATAATAATTGTGGCCAAATTTAGGATGTGTTTAGTACATCCCAGACACTGATCTCAGAACTTCACACACATTAATTTGTTACAATGCTCTTATGAGGCAGGCGTTTTCAGAATAATCTTATGAAGTAAATGATTTTCCCAAACAACTTTCCCCAAATCACAAACTAGTAAGTGGCAGAATCAGGACCTGAACTCGGGACCTGTCCAGAGCCCGTGGTCTCACAGCTGCCATGGAAGAGCTGAGTCAGCATGTCGTACTTCAAGATATGTCATATTATTTTCTCAATTAAATATGGAATGGGCACACTATACCAAATTTCTATTTTTATTAAATCGACCTCACTGAAGGGGAAAAAACTGGCAAAACCACCTCTCTGAATCAAGACAGTCAACACAATCAAATTTGTCTGTCTGATATTAATAACTACATTTCCCTTATAATGCTGTAGTTCTTAAAATACTTGATGCAGTTGTAGACATCTACTTATATTTGGCATCAGACACAGAGGTACCGTGCTCTTATCACTGTGTCTCTTCCAGGTGACAATCACTTCAGTCTTCTCCAGGACTAAAGCACCAAGTTCAGACAGATCGCAGTTCTCACTTGGAAAGTCAGGCGATCGCCCATCTGAAACAGGGCAGGCGGCATCTACTCCAGTGAGGCAAAGGCACAGATTTTTTTCGCTCTTCATTGCTTTTCTTTTCCTTACTCTTCCTTTACTTTATTCGGTTTTAGGTGGAACAGTGGCTTGTGGAATGACAAAGTCTGGGACTCACTCACTTCACTGCAGCTACCCCAGCCTAGAAGGAGGGCCAGGAGAAAAGGCAATGCCCAAACGGTACAGAAAGCCCACAGAAAACTTCCACGTTCTGTTGTTGCCTTCTTTTCCTTTTGATCCTCTCTCCCCATAGAGTAGCTTTTCTTTAAAAGCATACTTTTCCAAGTTGTTACATTAACAGATTTGCACTGATTTCTTTATCCTTGTCAACTAAAGACCACCTTGTTTGTGGATAGTGACTGTTCCTTCATGCCAGGCCTGCTGCACGGTCTAATGTCACCAGTGTCTGCTCACATTAGCGCCCGGAGACTGGAGAAGACTCCACACAGGGCCTTTCCAGCCAGCTGATTTGACAGAATGAGTCCCCATGCTAGCTCATGGCACTTATCAGTTAGTCAGCCTTCCTCGGGGAGGAGAATTTAGAGTGCACCATATTCAGTTTCCAAATCAACTGCTGTCCCCTCAGGAAGCCATGTGTTGCATTATTAAAAGAGATGCCTTCAACCATGGCACCATACTTAAACATTCATCCCTAGTAAAAAAATAGAGTGGAGTGGAGGGG
>PVKM010035483.1:0-15171 GCA_004027735.1 Carollia perspicillata | reverse complement strand
TTCCAGCTTCTAGGCAATTCCCTTGACTTCCTGCCTTATTTTATCTTCCTACCTTTTCGATTTCAACACAAGGGTGACTGAATATGGAGATTAAGAAGACACCAAAATGAAATGTTTACCTACTTCTTAATACACAGTTTTATTACCTTCCATGTTTATGTCTTGCACCCAGTTTAAATGCAAAGAAATGACAGGCGGAGGAGACCATGTAAATAAATAGTGTGCCATTAATCAGTCTTTCTCATTCAGGATCTGATTACTCAACATCCCAGCCCACTTTAATAAGTTGAGGTTATGGCAGTTCAGAATAGACGGCACAGTTTTCTGTGGAGTCCACTTTGAAATCATGAAGTCAGTCTGTTTATTTAATTTCCAATTCAGGAAACATAAACTCCATCTCCAACTACCCCCCATGTCTCATTTTGGTGTAGTGACAGTCTCACAAAAGATTTTGTAGGGGGGGTGGGCTGGGATGGGAGTAAAAGGCAGAAAACTGTACTTGAACAACAATGAAAATTTTTAAAAAGGTGAGCCCTGGCTGGTGTAGCTGAGTGGATTAAGCGCAGGCCTGAGAGCCAAACGATCGAGGTTCCATTCCCAGTCAGGGCACATGCCTGGGTTGCAGGCCAGTTCCCAGGAGGGGATGCATGAGAGGCAATCATACATTGATATTTCTCTCCCTCTCTCCTTCCCTTCCCTTCTAAAAATAAATAAATAAAATCTTTTAAAAAATAAAAAATAAAAAAAGGTGATTCTTCAGAGTTTATGAGAGCGGATACCTGAGGAACCATGGGGGTTGAGAGACATTTATTTGCTTATTTCCTGAGTCTTGAAAAGGAGGTGTTAGGACCTGAACTCTGGGTATCTTTCCATTAACCTGAAATTGTTACATCATTGTCAACATATTTTCTTGGTGTTTTGCTGAATATTCCCCCCTTTTCTGTGTGATGTGACTGTTTTCCAGCTAGAGGATTGCTCTCTAGCGGGAGGTATAGCGTCTCCTGAGATCTGCTATGTGGGCTGTCCACCATAGGTGGTGAATAAGGGAGGGTCTATGTACATAATAGAAAAGGGGAAAGGGCAACAGCTTGCAAAATTCTATTGAAATAACAGTCCCCATTATTTTTACTGCCTACTTTCTAAATGTAGTTGCCTATTTTCTACTACACACTCTTGTATCTCATATTTTTGTTCAAGGAAAGAATTGTGGCTTCTGCTTGGAAAACGACTGACTTCAGAATTGGTGGGTATCATTAGGCAAGCTGTAGGTCTTAGAGGAATGGATGGGGAGTCATTTGACAGGGGCAGACAGGTGGAAGACATTTAACATGACCTTGAATATAAACACATTATAGTGCTTGTCATGGGTGTTGGCCCATTTCAATCTCTTTTCTCTTTTCTGCCTGTTTGTGTATCTGTATGTTTGTTTCTTTATAGGTTTCTATAGAAATCTGGAGGTAGCTGTTGACTTTGAATTTCATTGAGAAAGAGGACGGAAACTGTTAATCTGGATCCAAGGTGAGTGTGAGCATGAGCACCCTTATTGACTAGATACGGGAATTGGCTGTTGGCAAGTGGATGAGACCAGATTATAGCTTGGAGTTATTGTCTTTCATCATTCTAGAGATAGCTCTGCCCTCACATTTGTGTATAGGAAATAGGGGTGCAGTAAGCCAAGATTGTGCCTGTAGGGTTATTGGTAGACACCCAGGATATGGGAAAGGAAGCCATGAGGAGGACCAAGGAGGTGAGAAACATATAGTTGACCCTTGAACAAACATAAGTTTGCACTGCGTGGGTCCACTTATATGTGGATTTTTTTCCAACTAACCACAGTTCAGTTGACCCACACAGTTCTTCTGACTCTAGTTCAAACTTGCATTGTATTAGATTCAACTTTTTGGTTGGGGATCCATATGTGTGAAAAGCATATTTTAGTTATACATAGATTTTCAACTGTGGAGGAGGTCATTGCTTGTAAACTCCACATTGTTCAAGGGTCAACTGTATAACCAAAGCCCCAGATTTTGAAATGTAGGTATTGGGTTTAAAAACTGAAGTGCGTGTCTATCAAAACTCTTATTTACATTCCCTCTTGTGTTTTTGACCATAGGTCTGCCTGTGATTTCAGCTGTATGGCTCATTAACACTGGAAGCAAGAAAGGAAGAAGGGAAATCAGTGCAGGTTGGTGTGAGGCCTACCTGCATAGATCTATAGAGTATAGTGGTGTATACCAAAGGGATTGGATACTCTGTATCCTCTCTTTCTTTCAGCAAGCTTTACCATCATCCCTGTTCCTATTTAATGCAGAGAAGAGTGTGGTAGTGCCTGGGCAGGAGATTGTTGGGCATTAGTGGGAGTGTGGAAGGGATTAAGTGAGGTAAGAGTCATCTACAATTCCACTTCCTATCATACAGTCCGTCTCTCTTCACTCACATCCTTTGTGGCTCTCTATATAGATAAGCACACTTGGAAGAAGCTCAAAGTCCATTTCCTTCTTCCACCTGAAGTCTATCTCCAGCGTTGTCTGTAGTGGCCTTGGAGTGGCAGAAGATTATCACTTTCAACAGGTCTGCACTTAGGAACCATCGTCTTTCCTCAGTCTTGACTGCCTCTGCCCCCTGCCTGTATCATTGACAGAGGCTTTGTGTTTGGAAAGGGGACTGTGTGACTACTAAACTGGCAATTGACTATTTATGACTGAATGAAAGTGTGTCAAGATACGACCTGGGACACATTAAGAACCAAAGCCCTGACTCTGTAGGGTTATTGATATAAGTGGGCTTTAACCATGACTAGGAGTAGAAACAAGGCCAAAACTGAAAAAACAACTGGTGTAGAAACTAAAACAAAGAAGGAGGCTACTGGCACAGTCAGACCTGTAGCCAAGACCCAGGCTAAAGCAGTAGCCAGTCCAGGGATTCAGGCAAATGCAGTGGCAGAGATGAAGGCAGTGTCTAAGAACAAGATTGTTACTGAGATAAAAGAAGGAGCCCTGGCAAATTTCAGTCCCAAAGTTGAAGACGAGGCCACTCAAGTATCTCAGTGTTCTGTGGCTGGGGCTAGTGCCGACTCCAGGTCCACATGTAAAGATAAGGCTGGTAGTGATGCCTGGTTCTGGGCTGGGGAAGAGACTAGTGTTGGTCCCTGGTTCTGGAATGAAGAAGAGACTGGTAATCATTCCAGTGCCAAGGATGAAGGTAAAGTTGCTGTTGTTATTCCACCTTGTACTGAGAAATTAGAGCCCGTGGCTGGGGCTACCAGTAAGGCTAGTCCAGGGGCTGAAGAGGAAGAAGAGAACATTATTGGGAACTGGTTTTGGGATGGAGATGAAACTAGTTTTGATCCTAATCCTAAACCTGTGAGCAGGATAGTTAGGCCCCAGCCTGTGATAGAAATTAATGAAAAAAATAGGCCCAAGGACTGGTCTGAGGTAACTGTCTGGCCCAAAGCCCCTGCTGTAACTCCTGCAGTGTTAGGATTTAGATCCCTAGTCCCATCTGAGACAAGGCCTCCGTCATATATTGTCCTTGCCTCAGCTGAGGAAAATACTCAGTCTTTGCCTGAGGCAACACTGTGTCTTTCTAAGAGCACACCCTCATGCTTACAGTCTGTCCAGGAGTACCCATTTGGTTCTGATCCTTGCGTTCAGACCATAGAGGAGATTCGACGCCAAATCAAGATCAGGGAGATGAATGGGATTAAACCATTTGCTTGTCCTTGCAAAATAGAATGCTACATGAACTCTGAGGAATTTGAAAAACTTGTTACTTTACTTAAGTCAACTACTGATCCTCTCATTCATAAAATAGCTCAAATTGCAATGGGGATTATTAATGTTAATCCATTTGTCCAAGAGTTTATTAATGAGGTAGGTGTAGTGACGCTTATTGAAAGCTTGCTCAGTTTTCCTTCCTCTGAAGTGAGAAAAACAGCTGTCATTACACTGAATCCCCCTTCCGGGAATGAAAGATACCGCAAGCTTGAATTACATGTTAAACATATGTGTAAGGAAACCATGTCTTTTCCCTTGAATTCACCTGGACAGCAGTCTGGCTTAAAAATACTAGGGCAACTGACTACAGATTCTAATCATCACCATATTGTGGCCAGTTACTTTTCAGAGCTTTTTAATTTGCTTTCCCAGGGTAATTGTAAAACCAGAAATCTTGTTTTGAAAGTACTTTTGAATATGTCTGAAAACCCAGTCGCAGCCAGAGACATGATCAATACAAAGGCATTAGCAGCATTAAAACTAATCTTTAACCAGAAAGAAGCAAAAGCCAATCTTGTTAGTGCTGTGGCCATATTTATTAACATAAAGGAGCATTTCAGAAAGGGCTCAATTGTAGTTGTCAATCACTTGAGTTATAGTACACTCATGGCCATTTTCCGTGATGTTAAAGTGATTATTGAAACAATGTAGAATAAGCCAGAAACAAAACCAACAATCTCCAAAATCTAATTTTCTGTTCTCAAAGAGCCTTGCATAATGCTTTGTTTATTTCAGTGTGTCCATTATAAATTACGTCTTTAACAATATTACCTGTGACAGTCTCTAGGTTTCAGATAGACCATTTGGGGGGTCAAATAAATATTACATTGTGAGCTAAAAACGCCTGTTGATTTTTATCTTGTGTAGATGGGGCACTGTTCAACTTTTTACTTAAGAAATTAATGAACCTGTTTATCCTGAGTAGGCTAACTTGTTTATTTATATCTGCTTAGATCCATTTGTGGCTTGAAATGAAAAAAAAAAAACATTAAAGTCTAGTTGCAGAAGTAAGGCATATATACACAAAAAGATAACTAACTGATTATACATATATTCACACTCTCACATATTGCACTCTCCATGTGTAAAGAAGGTAGGGGTTTCTGTAAGCTGTTTAATGTAAGAAGAATTGCTATTTCTCTTAATCTCCCTGCATTGCGTAACTTATTCTTCAACACAGAAATGGCCCTGACTCCTAGATAAATGTAATACTTATTTTCAAATGTGGCTACTACATTTATAACTCATCGTTAGGCTATTTAATTTATGTCAAAGTCACCTCACAGGAGAGAAAGGAGGTAGGTGTAGGGAGGAAACATTTCCTGAGTGCCTGCTGTTATGTCAGATACTGTGTTGGTACTATACTTCACAGGTTTCTATTCCTGTCTTCCCACAGTGGTCCTGTGAGCTAGGTAATGACACACACACACACCATCATATTGGATCACCTCTAATGAAAATTCGGGAGGTTAAATACTTTAGATTCCCATAGCAGGCAGGTGGCATATCTGTTTTGTCTGATAATAAAACCCATTCACTATACTACCTTACATACCTAACATTTTATTAGGTAGTAGGCTTGGAGACTCAGGGTCTGGATTTAATGATTGAGTTTGCTGTAGATAATGTCCCTGCCAGTCTTGGAATTCTTCACTTCTTCCAAATGCACATGTCCATTAGGCATTTGGCTGTATGTGTTTGGGGTCAGGAGAAAAGTCTGGTTTGAGTGTGTGGGTATGAATTGGCAGTGTCTGGAAAACAGTAGGTCCCCAAATTGTTGAATAAGATGTAAATTTGGAGTCATCAGCAAGTGAAATATGTTATATATCCATATTTTTTTCAATCTGATTATACTTTTTTCAAAGAACTGGAATAATTCTGTGTATTGTTTCACACATTACACTTCAAAAAGATAATTGCTTGCTTGGAAAAAAAAACTTTTTACCATTTATAATTTTTCTTATTTCATATGTGTATCATGAAATGTCAGAAGGCTCTATCTTTTAGTAGTAGTCTAGTCTACTTTCTGCTTTTGTACCAACTAAAACTATAAGGTAAACTTAATTGGAAAATTACAGACCCAGAATTGCAGCTTTATCAACACAACAGGAAAACCAGGAGACAAGCTGCTGTCTCATCTGACATAATAGTGATTCCTGCAAGTCTTTATGGTCCAGAAAACATCCCCAGGACTTTTGGATTATTGGATGTGTTATCCAAGGCTCATTGTAGGAATTACAATCCCTGGTCTGAGCTGAAGAGAATGTCTCAGTTTGTGAAAATAATGTGTTATGTGCTTTGAACTTTTTAAAGTTTAGAAACTAACGCAAGATCATACTGTAAATACTGTTTGTAACTTGCTTCCCCCTGCTACCGTCTGTGTATTGTGAACATCTTTCCATGTCAATAAAGATGGTTCTACAACATATTTTTGAATCACTCTGTGTTTTTTGTGTGTGTCCACAGTTGATGCATAGTGCCTAATCTTTTATTGCGTATTTTCTTAAACCATATTCACAAATTCTTTTGCAAAAATAGGGCTATAGTGATCTGCAACTTGCTTTTGTGTTTCCAATTTTATTTTCAAGTTAGTATTATACAGATCTGCCACATGCTTTTCATTTAATAACTTTATTGAAATGTAAGTATCATACATTAAACTGTAAATATTCAAAATATACAATTTGATGTTTTGATACATGTATACACATGTGAAATCATCACCACAGGCAAGATAGTGAACATATCTAACACCCCCAAAAGTTTCTGCTGCTTTATAATCCCTCTCCCACCCCTCCCTGTGTCTCTTTGCTTTAGACAACCACTAATCTGCTTTATGACAACATAGGATCATTCTCATTTTCTGTAATTTTGTATAAATGGAACTAGTATGTGTATTCTTTGGGGGAGTCTGTTTTCTGTCACTATAGTTTAAAATCCGTCCATGTTAAACATATCAAAAGAGCATTGCTCTTTATTACCAAGTAATATTCTACTATATGACTAAACCACAGTTTCTTATTCGTTTACCTTTTAGTAGACATTTGGATTGTCTGCAGATTTGGGCTAGTGGGAATAGCTGCTATCAGCATTCACATACAACTGTTCCTATGGATATATGCTTTGCTCTTGGGATAACTGGATCATATGTTTATGTTTATATAACTGACATTTTACAGAGTTTAACATTTTACATTCATGCAGCAGTATATGAGATTTCTAATTACTCCACATCGTTGCTAACTTGCTGTCGTCCGTCTTTTCATTTTAGCCATATCTCATTGTTCTAATTTGCATTTCTGTAATGACTAATGATGATGGACATCTTCATATGTACATTTGTCATCCATATATCTTGTGTGATGTATGTGTAAGTCTTGCCTTTTTAAAAAATTGGATTGTTCTTTTTTTATTTTTTATTTTTAAAAAAGATTTTATTTTTGGAGAGAGGGGAGGGGAGGGAGAAAGGGAGACAAACATCAATGTGTGGTTGCCTCTTCCACATCCCCTGCTGGGGACCCAGGCATGTGCTCTGACTGGGAATTGAACCAGCAACTCTGATTCACAGACCAGCACTCAGTCCACTGAGCCACACCAGCCAGGGCTTATTGTTGATTTTTTAAAGAGTTCTTCATATATTCTGGATACAAGTCAATTATCAAATACATGTTTTACAAATACTTTTTCCTCATCTGTAGATTGTCTTTTTATTCTCTTAAAATATATTTTAAAGAGCAGTTTTTAATTGTGATGAAGAATAATTATTTTTATCAGTTGTGTTTTAGTGTTACATTTAAATTGTTGCCTAAACAAGGTTACAAAAATTTTATCCTATATTCTTAAAAGTTTTGTAGTTTTAGGATTCACATGTCAGTTTATGATCCACTTTGAGTTGTATATGATGTAAGTTATAGGTTGAAGTTCATTTTTTGGCATAGTGGTAACTAATTTTTCCCACATCACTTGCTTAAAAGACTTCTCCACAAAACTGCTTTGCATCTCTGTCAAAACTCAGTTGACTCTGTATGTGTGGGTCTGTTACTGGACTTGTTATTCTGTTCCATTGATCTACTTGTGTCTTGATTATGATGCCAGACTCTCTTCATTACTGTAGCTTTATTATGCCTTGAAATAAGGCACTTTGAGAGCTCTGACTTCATTATTTTTCAATTTTTTAAATTCTATTACAGTTGTCCCAATTCTTCCCCATTGCTCTCCCCTGCCCTGCCCAACCCCTGCTTACACAGTCAGTCCCCACCCTGTTGTCCATGTCCATGGGTCATTTATACTTATTTTTTAAGTAGAACCTACCCGTTCTTTCCTCACTTATTCTGCTTCCCCCCCTCTCTGATCCCTATCAGTTTGTTCCTTGTTTCCATGCCTCTAGTTCTGTTTTGCTCCTTAGTTTATTTTTGTTCATTAGGTTCCTGTTAGAGGTGAGATCATAATGGTATTTATCTTTCACCACCTGGTTTATTTCACTTAGCATAATACTGTCTAGTTCCATCCGTACTGTGGCGAACGATTGGGAGTTCCTTCATTTTTTCTTGCTGCATAGTATTCCATTGTGCAAATGTACCACATTTTTTGGATCCATTCATTTACTGATGGATACATAGGCTGTTTCTGGCACTTGGTTATTATAAATAATGCTGCTATGAGGATAAGAGTGCATAGGTTCTTTTGAATTGGTGTTTCAGGATTCTTAGGGTATAATCCTAGTAGTGGAATCTCTAGGTCAAAAGACAGTTCCATTTTTAGTTTTTTGAAGAAATTCCATACTGTTCTCCACAGTGGCTACACCAGTCTGCATTCTGACCAACAGGGGATCAGGCTTCCCTTCTCTCCACATCCTCACCAGCACTTGTTTGTTGATTTATTAATGATAGCCATTCTGGCAGGTGTGAGATGATATTTCATTGTTTAATTTGCATCTCTCTGATGGCTAGTGATGAGCATTTTTTCATTTGTCTACGAGCCATTTATATGACCTCCTTGGAGAAGTGTGTTCAGGACCTTTGCCCATTTATTAATTAGGTTGTTTGTCTTTCTAGTGTTGAGTCCTATAAGTTCTTTAAATATTTGGGAGATCAAACCCTTGTCCGAGGTATCATTGACAAATGTGTTTTCCCATACAGTTGGTTCCTTTTTCAGTCCAGGGGGTTTGTGTTTTGGGAGTTTATTATTGTGGAGAACAAAGAAAGCTGCATGAACATAAGGAGTTAGTTTTAAGAAAATAAGGATAGAAAAGCCATAACCGCCCCAGGCAGTTGTTCCAGGAACTTGAGGAAGGAACATGAAGTTCTGAAAAAACAGAGCTGACCTAGCTGATAGCCATCTGGACAGTTGCCCAAGTGAAAAGTTTTACTCCTGCACCACCCCAGAGCACAGGCTGAGCACGCACCAACCCCCGAGCACAGGCTGAGCACAAGCTTCTCTGACCAATTACTAACAAGAGCACGAGCCTAGCATGAGTTTCCCAGCCAATGGCTAACTGCAGCATCTGCTTCTGTAAAAGTGCTTGCTTGCTCACTTCTATAAAAGAACCTAGCTGTGAGCATTAAGGCGCGACTCTCATTTGCAGCTCTTAGGAGCACTGTGTCTCTGGACACATCTGGAGAGTTCGCCCCTGCGCAGGTAAAGCTTTGGCCAATAAAGTAACATCTTTGAAACCCTGAAAGTCTCCGACATTTGTTCTCGCGATTGGTGGATGCTACAGTTATTATTATTATTACTGCTTCAGTTTCACTAGTTGTTATCGATCTATTCATGCTGTCTGCTTCTTCCCAATTCTGTTTTGTAAGATTATGTAGTTCTAGAAATATGTCCATTGTGCCATTGTGTCTTGTAGTTCTTTGTAGTAATTTCTTAACAACCCTTTGTTTTTCTATGGTATCAGTTGTAATCTCTCCTCTTTCTTTTCTGATTGTATTTATTTGGGTCCTCTCTTTTTCTTGATGAGTCTGCTTAAAGACTTGTCAATTTTGTTTGTATTTTCAAAGAACTAGCTCCTGGATTTATCTATCCTTGAATTGTTCTTTTAGTCTCTATGTCATTTAACTCTGTTCCAACCTTGATTATTTCCTTTCTTCTATTTGCTCTAGGCCTTGTTTGTTGTTGTTCCTCCTGTTCTTGTAGATGTAGGGTTATTTATTTGAAATGCTTCTGTCTTTTTAGGTAGTCCTGTAACACAGTGACATTCCCTGTGAGGACTGCCTTTGCTGTGTCCCATAAGTTTTGGACTGTTGTGAGTTCATTTTCATTTGTTTCCAGAAACATTTTGATTTCTCCCTTGATCTCTTTGATAACCCATTCATTATTTCCTGTCATGTTATTCAGTCTCCATGAGTTTGAATATTTTTGAGTATTTTCCTTGAGGTTGGTTTCTAGTTTAAAGCCATTGTGATACAAGAAGTACTTTGACATGATTTCAATTTTCTTGAGTTTGCTGTTTCTTGAGGCTTGTTTTGTGATCTACCATGTGGTCTCTCCTAGAGAATGTTCAACATGCACTTGAGAAGAATGTATAGTCTGCTGCTTTGAGATACATTGTTCTGCAAATATCAATTAAACCCATCAATTCAAGTGTACCTTTTAAGATCTCTTCTGCCTTGTAGATTTTTTTTTCAAAAATCTATCCTTTGATGCCAGTGGGTTGTTAATGCTCCCTATTATGAATGTGTTACTGTCAATCTCTTCTTTTATATTCTCCAAGATTTTATTTATCTATTCAGGTGCTCCTATTTTGGGTACATATATGTTTACAAAGGTTATATCCTCTTGTGTGATTGATCCCTTTTATATTATGTAATGTCCGTTGTGTTTTGTTATGGCCTGTGTTTTGAAGTCCATTTTGTCTAATACAAATACTGTTATTCCAGGTTTTTTAATATATTTTATTGATTATGCTATTACAGTTGTCCCATTTCCCCCCT
This sequence comes from Carollia perspicillata, assembly GCA_004027735.1. Lineage (NCBI taxonomy): Eukaryota > Metazoa > Chordata > Mammalia > Chiroptera > Phyllostomidae > Carollia > Carollia perspicillata. The sequence continues at coordinate 4,460 of PVKM010035483.1, read as the reverse complement.
TCACTCCCCTCCACCCTGCACACCCTCTTCTGCCCACATTTCCCCCCTTTAGTTCATGTCCATGTGTCATACTTACAAGTTTGTTGGCTTCTACATTTTCCATACTACTCTTACCCTCCCCCTGTCTATTTTCTACCTACCATCTATGCTACTTATTCTTTGTAACTTTTCCCCCTCTCTTCTCCTCCCACTCCCCTGTTGCTAACCATCCATGTGATCTTCATTCATGAGGGTCTGTTCTTATTCTATTTGTTTGTTTAGTTTGTTTTTGTTTTAGGTATGGTTGTTAATAATTGTGAGTTTGCTGTCATTTTACTGTACATGTTTTTTATCTTTTTTTTTCTTAGATAAGTCCCTTGAACATTTCATATAATAAGGGCTTGGTGATGATGAACTCCTTTAACTTGACCTTATCTGGGAAGTACTTTATCTGCCCTTCCATTCTAAATGAGTGATCTTGGATGTAGGTCCTTGCATTTCATGACTTGGAATACTTCTTTCCAGCCCCTTCTTGCCTGTAAAGTCTCTTTTCAGAAGTCAGCTGACAATCTTATGGGCACTCCTTTGTAGGTAACTCTCTCCTTTTGTCTTGCTGCTTTTAAGATTCTCTCCTTCATTTTAATCTTGGGTAATGTAATTATGATGTGCCTTGGTATGTTCCTCCTTGGGTCCAACTTCTCTGGGACTCTCTGAGCTTCCTGGGCTTCCTGAAAGTCTATTTCCTTTCCCAGATTGGGGAAGTCCTCCTTTATTATTTGTTCAAATAACTTTTCCACTTGTTGCTCTTCCTTTTCTCCTTCTGGTACCCCTATAATTCATATGTTGGAATGTTTAAAGGTGTCCTGAGCCTCTCCTTATTTTTTTGAATTCTTGTTTTTTCATTCTTTTCTGATTGGATGTCCCTTCTGGAACTTTGATCTCTTCTTTCATTTGGGGCATTTTTTTGGTCTTGATGCACCTGTTACGTACTGAGGGGCAGAGCCTTAGGTGCTCACCCAGGAGGGGTAAACCATGTTGCTTCATTGGGACACTGTATGTGGGGAGGGGTCCAAGAGGGAACAATGGTGCTTGCTCTACTCTGTGCTGGATTTCAGTCCCTTCTGCCACTTCCCCCAAGCAAACTGGGCCCTTCTGGTGCTGATTCCTGGGTGGGTGGGTTTGTGTATGTTCTAGGACCCTGTGGGTCTCTCCAACAAACTCTCCTGTGAGGCTGGGAGTCTCTCCCAGCACCTCAACCCCAACAGGTGTTTTCAGTTGGTGTTTTGAGGCTTTATTTCCCAGTGCTGGAACCTTGGGTTGCACAGTCTGTCTCACTCCCTAGTTTTGCCTGGTTTATCTGTGTGTGAATGTGGGACTGAGCAGTCCGCCAGCCACCTTGTGTGTCATGCTCCTCCACAGTCTGCCCCCTTGCTGGGTCCACCAGCTGGGGCCTTGCATGCTCAGAGTCTGCCAACTGCTGCCTTTTGCATCCAGGGTCCACCAGCCATTGCTTTTTGTTGCCACAACCCCTCTCTTCCCGGCTGCCCAACTCCGCCCCTCCTACCTGTCTGTATGAATTTGTCTACTTTAACTCCTTGATTGTCGGACGTCCATACAGTTCAATTTTCTGTCAGTACTGGTTGTTGTTTTGTTTCTAAATTTTTGTTGTCCTTATTTTAGTTGTGCGAGGAGGCACAGTGTGTCTACCTATGCCTCCATCTTGGCCAGAATTCCCAGGTTTTTTTTTGTTTCCATTTTTATGGAATATCTTTTTCCATCCCTTCACTTTCAGTATGTGTCTATCTTTTGTTCTAAGGTGAGTCTCTTATAGACGCCTATATATGGGTCATGTTTTCTTATCCATTTAGCTACCCTATGTCTTTTGATTGGAGCATTTATTTAAACCATTTACACTTGAAGTTATTATTGTCAAGTACTTATTCATTGCCATTTTATTATTTATACCTATGTTTCTTGTCCTATTTCTTTTATCTTTTCTTCTTCTTAAATAAATTGCTTTAATATTTCTTGCATAGAACACTGGTTTGGTGGTAATATTATCCTTTAGCTTTTTCTTGCTCTAGGAAGGTCTTTATTCATTTTCAGTTTTAAATCATAGCCTTGCTGGATAAAGTAGTCTTGGTTGTAGGTCCTTGCTTTTCATGACTTTGAATATTTCATGGCAGTCCATTCTGACCTGAAGTGTTTCTGTCAAGAAATCAGCTGATAGCCTTATCAGAACTCCCTGTAGATAACTGTCTTTCTCTTTATGTTCTTAAGATGTCTTTATCTTTAAACTTTGGCATTTTAATTATGATGCTTTGGTGTGAGCGTCATTGGGTTCATCTTGATTGGGACTCTCTGTACTTCTTGGACTTGTGTGTCTTTTTCTTTCACTAGGTTTGGAAAGTTTTCAGCCATTATTTCTTCATACAGGTTCTCAGTCCCTTTCTCTCTCCTTTTTCTGGTACCTCTAGTATGTGGATGTTGTTGCACTTCATGTTGTCCCTGTGGTCCCTTATACTATCCACATTTTTTTAAAAATATTTTTTTTTGTTGCTCTGCTTCGGTGTTTTCCGTTTGCTTTTCTAAATTTAAATATTGAAATCTTAATATATGACTTTAAATAATATCTGCCTTCTTTGCCATTATATCCTATTTAATATGCTGTGAATAAGGAAATCTAACTTTATTTTTATTTTATTTATTTTTAGACAAAGAGGAAGGGAGGGAGAAAAAGAAGGGGAGAAATATCAGTGATTGGTTGCCTCTTGTGTGCCCCTTCCTGGGGACCTGGCCTGCAATCCAGGCAAGTTCAGGAAATCTAGGACATCTAACTTTATTTTTAATATTTAATAGAAATAACTTTTATTTTCTTTACTTTGAGATTTGAAAATTCTAATTTCATTATAATAAGCACTTATAAATTCTTTGGTCTCTTCCTAGACTTTTAAAATTATATATGCTTGTATTGGTTTTAATTATTCTAGCCTGGTAGTTATTTTAGTATAGAATATAGCAAGTGTCTCTTTATTATGTTTTTTTCTAGACGGCCATCAGATCTAGGTGGTATTTTTACTGTTTCTGATGAATGAAAGGATGGGTGGAATGATTTACTCAATGTCATAAAGTGAGAATGTGGTGGATAGAGCTCTGGGACCCAGATTTCCTTCCTCTTACTGCAGTGTTCTGCTTGGTGGAATCATGATTTTGCTTTGTTCTTTTGTGGGATGGTGTATCTCTGTAACTTTAATTATACAACCAACACCATGTTCTCTTGTTTCTCTGCTGCTGGTGGAGAGAATAAGGAAATGGGAAGCAGGAATGTACACATATCACTTACACGAAGATGGATGATATTTTCATTCCTGTATCAATTATATCACCCTAGGCATTCTACAACACAAAAATGGTCATTTGTAATATAAATGTGTGCTTATTTTCTTTCCTAACTATAAAATCTCTGATGTATTTATTGTTGTTATTTGATCAATGGAGAAACTAGGGCTGAGAAAAGTTAAGAAATCTTTTACAGGCTGTATTGCTAATTAGTGACAGAGCCAGAATTCCCATATAGTTAGTCTAATTTTAATGGTTATGCTCTTAATTCTCAATTAATCCTCCTTATACATACATAGCAGTTGCCTGTGGCCCAGATCCTGACTTAGTTAAACCTTAACTGGTATGGTGTCTATGCCGTACCATTAACATACAGATACTCACACAGCACCCCAGGAGAATGACAACACTGGTAGTGTGCTTATTCTTTTCACAATAGAACTCGATCTGGGAGACAATATTTTTTATTTTCATCAAGTACCAGGAGGTGTAGTGGTAAGTGTACAAAAGCCAGGGTTGATGGGGAGGGCAGGTTTTCTTTATTATCTCTCATATGCAGACACTACACTAAATACTTTATGTATGCCATCTCATTTTATCATTTTTATTTATATTCCCTAAAGGAAACTTTCAGAGATAATGTAACTTGTCTGATGCTACACAGTTGTAAGTGTCAGCCTAAATGCTACATCATTATTTTCATGACCCTTGAACATTTTGTGTCATATTTATCATGTTATCTTTCACTGTCATTTTGTCATTTGTGGGTGCTCAGTAGATATCTACTGGTCAATGAGTGGATAAAAATGGGAAAATTTATTTGTTGAGTGCAAAGAATGGGCTAGAAATAAGGTGCTGCCATTAAAAGAGAAAATAGGCTCAGATTCTTTTCTCCTGATTTTCTCCAAAATGGGCACAAAATTGAAATGGGAGCATTTTTACCAATTATATTCATATTTACTTTCCCTCCTAACTTCAAAACAACTCCTCCATGGGCAGTGACTAAAAATAACCTCAAGCTAAGGAAAAGGTTAAAACAATGACCAGAGGGGAGGGGGAAGGGTATAAAGGAACAAGGAAGGGGAAGGATCATCAAGGAACATGTATAAAGGACCCATGGAAAAAGACAACGGGGGGGGGGG
>PVKM010035482.1:10000-15160 GCA_004027735.1 Carollia perspicillata | reverse complement strand
GGGTCCGGCGGTCCACTCTGCAGAACCAGGCACCGGGTCAGCGCCTGCCGAGGCTGGTGCGGCGCTCGGCCTAGGGACCGACACCCCCTCCTCCCATCAGCACACCGAAAGCCCGTGGACGTGAGAGGATCTTCCCGACAGGCAACCCAGAGCAGGCGGACAGGGTCACTCTGGGTGGAGGAGGTGGCCGGCGTTCGCCCAGGGATACCGGGATGCGTTGGACGGTGATGATTCTGCACGGGCGATCGGATAGCTGGCCGGCCGTGTGAACGACGGTTCCGCGTGGAAGCCCGGGGCCTGCCGTCCACAGCGTGGGACACCTCTGTTGGGCCCCGGAGGCGACAGCCTTCTCTGGGGACCAGCTGGTGTGATCCTCGCACTGAGCGAGGCGGGAAGCCGCCTCACCGGGAACCACCCGAAGCGTGAGCCTCCTCGGCCCACCCCCGATCCCCCGCCATTCCTCCGTCCACCCCAACACGCACGGCAACGGAAAGGGCTGACGCGGTGCCCACATGAGATCACACTGTCGACCTTCCCTCCACGGCCTCGCGCAGGTCAGCCCTAAGCGACCTGCGGCGGCGCTCTCTTGTCCTGGGGGAGGCTGGAGCCCCGCCGCGGCAGACGGTGAGGGGAACGGGTTTCCGATAGGCTCTTTGCCACTCGCGGCCCAGGAGAGTCTCCAGAGCGGGGAGAACATCTTGTTCTCTTCACTCTCTCTCTACGGTTCCGGGAGCTAGATAAGGGCCCGTCTCAGGACCGTGGATGCCTGGTCGGGCGAGTTCCCACCTCTCTATTGTTCTGTCATCGAGAAGGGTCACTTTGTGAAGGTTCCATGACCTGGTCCTTGGAAGAAACCAGACTTGCCTGAAAAACTCCACAGGGCTGTTGACTCTCAACCACAGCCCCTCTCTAAATGTCACGAGGTATTCTCCAGGGGCCTCCCGCCCCGCCCCCGCCCCTGTGGTCGTCCTCGTTGTGAGGGTGGAGTGACGCTGAAATCCCCAACTCACTCTCGACCGGGGGCGGGGCGGACACCGATGTTCCCCACACCTACCTTCTTCTCCTCTTTGGGCTTCGTTGTGATCTGCTCAGAGACGCGGGTTTCTCTTACACGTCACTGTGGTCACCGTTCCTGCTTATGGCCCCTATGGCTTCCCGGCTCTGTTTTTCAGTTTTGGATACGCGCCCACTCCCCCGTGCAGGAAGCGATGGATTGGGGGGGGGGGGGGGGGGGCGGGGTATTATGGCGGGGGAAGAACCGATGGGACCCCTGACATAGAGCCGATGTGTGTGAAGTGACAGAAAAGGAAACAAGGAGGGGGAAATGATTACCAAAAGAGAAAAACGGAAAACAAAACAGAACCAAAGACACAAACCAAACAACCAACCAAACAAACAAACAAACAAACAAACAAACAAAAGGTCTGTCCGACGTTATCCCGACCACCGTGGCCTCGTTGGGGTTGGACAGTCCCGGACCAGCCGCCGCGATGTTCTCTGGGCCCTCCCGGGAGTAGTCGGCGCGCCGGAGGCGGGAGGCGTGGGGCCGGGGTGGGGGGGGCGGGGGGAGCTCGGTCCCGCCCGGTCCCGCCCGGTCCCGCCCGGTCCGGTCCGGTCCTTCCGGTCCCGCCCGCTTGCCGGCCGGCGACTCCGGAAAAATTCTGTGGCGTGCCAGTCGCCCGGCCGCAGCGGCCCGGGAGCCGAAGGTCTTCTGCCCGAGTCCCCCTGCCGCTGCCGCTGCCGCGGCCGCGCCGTGGCGGCCGGGAGCTCCGAGGCGGACGTGGTTGTACCGGGACGAGATCGGTCCTCCGGGCGGGCGGCGGGGCGCCCTGGCCGGCCTGCGATCCGGCTCCGTCCCGGTGACGCTGGCGACGGTTGTCGGGCGCCACCTGGCGGCCGCTTTTATATCGCCTGTGCCTTCCGGAGCCGCGAGGCAGGCGACCTTGCCGCGTCGCCCGTGGTTGACTTCCAGCAGGCCGGCGGCGCTGGCGGGATCGTGCCGGTGGCGCCGGTGTGTCGGCGCCCGACCTCCTGGCCGGAGACTGTACCTGCAGGACTACGAGCGGTTTGTGGCCGCCCACCCGGGTCGACCAGCACGCCCCGGGCCCGGGCCCCGGCGCCCCGCCCACACCCCGCCCCGCCCGAAGCCAACGTCTGGACGCGGTGACGGACCGACCGAACGACCGGCCGGGTCGCCCGCGGTGGAACGCCTGAGGTGGGTGCCTCGCGGGCGTTCGGGAGGTGCTGACCGAGGCGGGCCGTGTCCGGTGACCGGACGGGGCGCCACGGAGTCGTTTCGCGCTCGCTCCTGGCATCGGTGCGATCCTCGGCGGCGCCTCTGCGGAATTTTTCAAAGTCCAGAGGCCGCCCGGGAGACGTGAGCGGACGGGCGCCCCGCCCCCGCCCGGGTGGCCGCTCCGGGTCTTCCCTGCCCGTGCGCCAGCCCGCCGGGTCCCGCTCGCGGCCCGCGGCGGTGTCGCCGGCCGAAGTTTCCGAGTCCCGTTGCGGAGGCGGGAGGGGACTGGCACGGGCCGCCCGTGGAGGCCCGCGGAGGGCGAGGTGGGTGGGCCCGCTCGCGGCCACCTGTGGTTCCCGGGCGTCGTACTCTGTTCCTCGCCGCCCTTTTCTTCTCCGGAGTCCCCAGACGGAGTCCAGGAGCGCCGCGGAGCGGTCCCGCGCGTGGCCCGTGGCCGGGGGCATTCCCTCCTCGCGTGGAGGCCGGTTCGCCGTGGGCGCCTTCGCGCGATTGTTTGCCACTCACGGGGCGGAAGCGTATTCTGGGCCGGCGTCCCGCTCCTCCGGCTCCCGCGTGTGCGCCGGTCCGCCTGGATGGGGCGATTTTGGGGCGGGGCGGGGCGTGGGGTCGACCAGCTGGCCCGTGGAGCGTTTGGCTCCTCCTCCTCCTCCCCCCCTCCCCCCCCACCCCGTTCTCTGGGGGTCATGGGGCCGTTCCGGGTGGCGTGTGGCCAGACCTCCCTTCCAGGAGGCACGAGCGATCGGTGGGTTGGACCCCGGTCTCCGTGACCCGTCATCCTTCTGCCTGGAGTCGGCAGATTGGACCACGAGATGAGTGGAGACACGCTGTCTGCCGCTAGCCCTGTGGGGCTTCTGGACTGCCTCTCGTGGCCCGACTCTTGTCCCTCTCCCGTCGGGGGACAAGGAGTATGGCCTACGCGCTGGGGGTGGGCGCACCTCGCCCCTGTGGCGCGCGCACTGCCTGTGGTTGTGCTCTGCGCATGTCTCCGTGGGCTGCTGTGTTTTCTCTCTGGCCCGCCTGGTGAGGCTGGCCCGTGAGCCCCCGCCCCACCCATCTGTGGGTTTTGTTCCAGGCTTTCCCGCCCTTTTCGGCGGGGCTGCTGCTGGGTGTGCTCGCTCCCCCGGCTTGATCGATGTGGTGACGTCGCGCTCTCCCGGGCCGGGCCTAAGCCGTGCCGGACGAGGGACGGACATTCCTTAGCGAATGGGGCCGCTCTTCTCGCTCCGCCCGCGGGCCCCTGTTCTCTCCCAGCCGCCTGGTGGCGGTGTGGGGAAACGGAGGGGTGCGGAACCCGGCCCGACCTCGCTGCCCTGCCTCTCCGCCTCGTGGCGGTGGTGGGGCTCCGGGGTCTTGTCTGACGCAGCGGACACTCTCCGCCCTGCCTCCGTGGCTGTGCCCTCCTGGGCGGCCCTCCCCGCGATGGGGGAGGGCCGTCCTTCCGCCGCGTCGCGTGCCCCTTCCTGGGCGCGCGAGCGCGTGTCGCCCGGCCGTCTGTGGTGCTCCTGGGGCGCTCCGGGTTGTCTGTCCAGGTGCCCGAGGCCGAGCTGGTGTGGTCGTTTCCCGTTCCTGACCGGGACCCGCTGCCGGACTGCCGGCGCGGTTGGTGAGTCAAGTCAAGGCGTCGGTGGAGGGGGGAGGCACGCCTGCTCTCCTCGCGTGGAGGGAGCGGGGTGCCCCGTTGTGGTCCCGCCGCGTGGCGGGGCCAGGCTACGTGTTTGGGCGTTCGCGCCAGGGCCGGGCCGGCGGTGGCCGGCCGCTGGTTGAGACTGAGTGCCGCCGTGCTTTTTTCCTTATCACCTTCCCTCGGATGGTGTTTTCTTTTTCCAGCTTCGCGTCGCGCTGGCGTTCCTCGCCCTAGTCCCGACGCGGCACCGCGGGCTCTCACGTAGTTCTTAGTGCTTCACAGAGGTGTCCCGGTGCTTAACGGGCAAACGGACGTGCCCCAAGGCGGCACGGGCTGTCCCTTTGCCTCACGGCCCTGATCGCGAGCGCTCGCCGTTGCCCTTGTGGCCTGCCTGGCAGAACCCTCCTGGACCCGCTGACCTGGTCTCTCCTCCCCGGGCTTCTCGCCCTCCGTGTGCCGGATCCTGTGCCCTCGCGGGGCCCGGCGGGGGTTGCCCGGTTGGGGTGGGGACGACGCGCCCTCGGTGAGAAAGCCTTCTCTAGCGATCCGAGAGGGTGCCTTGGGGTACCGGACCCCCCAGTCGCCGCCCCTCCTGAAGCGCGTGAGTGACTGCGTTCAAGCCGCTGTGCTTGCTTGTCGTTGTCGGGCACGGGGGGCCCCTCCTCCGCTCCCTCGCCTGGAGGGGCCCGTCGCTGCTTTGCCTGCCCACGCGGCCCGCGCCTCCCCCCGCCGAGTTGGGGGAGGATCTCGCTGGGCCGGGCCGACGTTCCCGGCGTGGGGACGCCGCGGTTTCTGGTTTACACGTCCGCGCGGGTGTGCGCGGCTCCCCCCCGCCACAGTGGCGTGTGTGGGGAGGGGACGAGTGGGGCGCCCCCCCGCCCCCTGGCGTGTGTCGCTCCCTTGGCCTCCGGCCCGGTCCCGAGGCGCAGCCGGCGGTGTGCTGTGCGGGCACGGGTCTGGAGCTGGGCTCGGCCCGTGGTGTGTGGGGCGTTCCCCCGCAGGGCGCGGACCCCGGGTCGGACCCGGGGGGGGTGTGTTGGACGGAGGGAGGAGATAAAAGAGAGGACGGACTCTCCCGGCGGTGTTGGGGGACACGCGTGTTTGGGTGTCTGCCCCGCGGTGGTGGGGCCGGGCCGCGCGTGAGAGGGGGATGGAGGACTTGAGCCCCCGTGGGCTCTGTTTTTAAAAGGCCTGAGGCCGGCCGGCGTCCCGGGCCTCGTGGGGGCTGCCCAGTGTGGCTTGGGGCGGTGGGATCCCCGTGTCGTTTTCCCGGCGGCCC
>PVKM010035481.1:0-15159 GCA_004027735.1 Carollia perspicillata | reverse complement strand
GGGAGGCAATCTGTCTTTCTGCCTCAGAATTTCCTAGCTATTGTCCTTAATCAAGGCTGTGTTTGGTGTCAGAAGGCTATTGGAGAAGCCACCTGAACCATGCCTACATTTTAGATTATGCTACACAACCATATAAGTCCCATAATTTCAGCAGCACACTACTACATATGATGGCAAATACTAGTGCTAAGTGGGTGTTGAGCTTGGAGAGACTGCATTTTTTCACATGGTCATTGAGGAAACCAGAGTTCTTCCACCATGTGACTTCATCCCAAAGACCTCCAAGCCAATCCACATCCATCAGAAGTGGGGAGACTATGAGAAACACATGTGGGAGGATTTCACAAGCTAGGTCTGCAATGAAGTTTCTTTCCTCTTGCATTGGCAAAGAATAACACTGTCCTGTGGTTATGAGGCTGAGAGAGGCAGTCCAATTTTGGGCTCAGAGAAGAGAATGAATTTTGACTAAGAACTTTGCTTCTCAGCCACAGCAACTCATTTAGATTCCTAGTGTTTTTCAGATCAATAATGAATATTTAGCATATGCCAAGTGCTATTGTACTAAGGGCTGATATGTTATGTGTGCAGCAGTTGGCCTGGGAGAAGTTCCACATGGAACGAAGGGAGTAAGACATGGTATGATGTGGCTGACATCTTGAGAGAAAATGAACAAGAGTAAGGGTAAGTTCAGTGAATAATTCTAGATTTTGAAAGTGACTGGAGATGGTTACAGGTAAAGTCTACTTTCAGAGAAAAAGGAGATATGGTGGCTGGAAGAAGATGGCAAAAGGAATAATAGAAGCGAGTCATTCATGTACAAGATTTTAGAAGGAATACTATGCAGCAATGACACATATATTTTACAGATATCAAAAGATATGGGAAATTGCTTACATAAAGTGAAAAAATGACCACAGATATAGGGTGATCCCATTTTTTAGAAACTCTCTATGAATTTATATCTCATTATGCACATATGTTGAGTTATAGTCTTCCAATTTAAAAAAATATTCTATTGTTGATGTGATCAGGAAGATTTCCTAAATATGCTTTGGTTGTGAGATATATATATATATATATTTATTTATTTAAAGCAGACACACAGAACTGTGAGATAGACAATTTATTCATTTACCTCTTTATTTGTTTTCTTGGCTCAGATGCCCAATAAATACTGTACTTGGGAACGAAGCTATGTTTTTCACAGTGAGAAATGCTATGATGTTGACTTGCACTAGAATGCACCCCAAAAACATTGAATGTTACAGAATGTAATTCAGTCTAAAGCCAAGCCTGGGGAGATGTTTCTGGTGTTAGCTTCATGGAGCCACCATGGGGCAGTGTGTGTCTGCTGGGACAATGACACTGCTCTGCCTCCAGCTTCCTTTACCAGCTAGCCCTCTTTGGAAAGTGTTTCCAAATTGTTAACACTTCAGAAAGTGTTAGAGGGCTTTTTTAAAGGAATATTTACCTGATTTTCTTCTTTGATTTAATTGGGAAGTTAATGAAAATTAATTACCTGTACTAGATACAAGGTGAGCCACTGTGAGGAAGGTGTCCCTGTGACACAAACAGATGTAAAATGAGCTATCCAGGCTCTGTCTGTGCCCACATCCATTCGTTCCATTATGTGTAACCCTGTATCTGTGTAAAGTCAAATCTGACCCTCCGTGTAATGTATTGAAGATATTTATCCATCATGTGGCTCCTCCTGTGTGATATGAATCTTTGGGTAGCAAGTTCTCTACTCAAAAGACAATAGACGTGATGCTGACACACTGGGCAGCATGATGAATGTGTTGGGCAGGAGGTCTCAGCAAAGGTCTGTCCAAATGGGAGATCTACTATTCAGCACAGCCAGTTTAGGGTAAATATAGTCTACCACTTTCTAAGCATGGAGTCTGCTTTGCCTTGGGATGAAAGCTAAAGTTAATAAAAGGTGGACTGCCCGTGGACTTTTTGGCCTTAGAAGCACAATTTCCTCTGTTAATTTTAGTTTTTAATTTGAGATCTGTAGAGACTGAACAAACTTCTACAGATATTGTGTTTATGTCTCCAGACAAGACAAATGTGGTTAATATCCCTATAAGACTGCTTCACACTCTAGAGAAAATTTTTCCTCAGGCAACCCCAGAAAGACTCTTAGCCACCTAAGAATACCCAAGATTTGGGTTGAATAAGCAAATATCCTTCTGCTTTGGAGGTAAAAGTTGTCTTTCATTCAGCCAGTTTGTTTAAACTCTCAGTAAGCAATGACATAAAAACTAAAATTAAAAGCAGCAACCCATTTTTTCTTGCCTTTCCTGGGTTATTACAACCTTTATCCACTTTGAGGATTTTTTAAGAACAGCTCAAATAAGATCAAAATTTGCTACTTATAGCAGGGAGGCCTAGGATTCCAAGAGAAAGCTCTCTCAAGTTTACCTGATATGAAGCATGGGGTTGGTGGAACACAGAGAGACTCTGCTGGTACCAGAGGGTGGTCCTGAGTGGGCTTCTTTAGCATCCTGATGGCTACACCAAGTAAACATCAATGCAAGAAATGCCAGTAGTGGAATTGAAACATCAATTCAGAAGAACCTATGTACCAGAATATTCATAACAGCGTTATTTACAATAGCCAAGTGCTTGAAGCAACCTAAGTGCCCATCAATAAATGAGTGGATCAAAAAACTGTGGTACATTTACACACTGGAATACTATGCAGCAGAAAGAAAGAAGGAGCTCCTACTCTTCATGACAGCATGGATGGATCTGGAGAGCATTATGCTAAGTGAAATAAGGCAGGTGCTGAAAGACAAATACCATATGATCTCACGTGTAAGTGGACCCTAATCAATAAAACAAATGAGCAAAACAGAACCAGAGACATGAAAATAAAGAACAGACAGTGACAGAAGGGAAGGGGGAGGGGAATAATGGGGGAAAGAGAGGGAAGAGTCAAGTCTAGGAACATGTATAAAGGACCCATGGATAAAGACAGGGCAGGGGCAGGGGAAGATTGAATGTGGGAGGTGGGGGGGTGGGTAGGGCAAGGGAGAGTAATGGGAGAAAAATGGGGACAAGTGTAATTGAATAACAATTTTTAAAAAGCAAAAAAAAAAAAATTAAAAATATCAATGTAAGAGATGTCCAAACCTGTATAGAATTTTTATAAGAATTTATTTGAACCAAACTGATGCCAATGACAAGAGCAAGAAGATATCACATGCTCCCAAGAATGCAGTTTCTTTTATACATTTTGAATTAAGGAGGGAATACCAGGAATATTACATGAAGTCAAGAGAAAGCAAGGCAAGGATTGCGTTATAGGATAGTTAACAAAATTATGTATTCTCTTGAGGATGATTACATTTCAAAGGGGTCTGACAAAGAGACATTTCAAAAATATGTTAATCTAGATACACAAAAACAATGGACATGGCTTGCTTTAAGACAAAGATAAGCGTGGTGAAGTCATATGCCTGGGGTGTGACTACCCAGCCTGACCTGCCCAGTTAGGGATCTATGATCAGATCACCCTGTGAGGTGTCTTTCAGTTACATTTATTACAGTGCCCCTTTTTCATCCATATGAGCTTGGCACACAAGGCCTTCCACCAAATGATCCAGCTAGACCTCAATTCTGGATAAACAGCATGTATATACATTCTATTCAGGTACAAGGACTGAACTACAAATCTTCCCCCAAGCTGCCATGTTCCTGAACCTCTCTGTCACCTGGTCTCTACTCCCTGTACCCTTGGTAACCTTCCCCTTCTGAAACGCCCCATTCCGGGTTAAGTGTCAAAATTATGGTATCTGTGAGTCTCCACCCGATCATTTCTCATCCCAAAGAGATGTCATTAGGAGGAAGTGTGTCACCTGACTTTGGATTTGAAGACCTGTCCAGTGAGAGCAGTATGATTGTTCCCTGAGCACAGTTTTAAGAGTCAAATCCACTTGAACTTCGACAAGTTAGGATATGGGTAACACAAACCCAAATCAATAGTGCCATAAATCAGTGGTTCTCAACCTTGGCTGGGAAACTTAAAATATCCACTGCAAAGGAAATTCCACCAATTGCCTCAGAAATTGAGGGGGAGAGGGCAGTCATCTACATATATTTTTTAATTTAGGGTTTTCTCCTATGATTTTATTTATTTTTAGAGAGACGGGAAGGGAGGGAGAAAGAGAAGGAGAGAAACATCAATGTGTGGTTGTCTCTCATGTGCCCTCCACTGGGGACCTGGCCTGCAACCCAGGCATGTGCCCTAGACTGGGAATCAAACCGGCGACCATTTGGTTCTCAGCCCAGCACTCAATCTTCTGACAATCTACTGAGCCGCACCAGCCAGGGCAATATTTTTTTTAATGCTCTCCAGGGTACTCTCATGTACAGTTAAGGCTGAGAACAACTGATGGTTTATTTCTCTACCATGGGATATTCCAGAGCTGATATATATGACTGCTGCATACCATTCAGGAATTGAGCCTTCTTCGCTCTGTCATTCCCATCTATAAGATCCAACTTGGCTCATGACTTGTCCAAGCTGCAGGATGGAGAAGGGAAAGATATACATATCACTTTTGCTTATGGCCCATTGTCTGGAATTCAGTCACCACATTTTATGCAAGGGAAGCTGGGAAATGTAATCATAGTCCTGGATGAAACAAGGAGGGTTTCTTTTAGTCTAGAAGAGAGAATGACTATTGTGGTAAGTCTAGCAGAGCTCAAACCATGGAAAAATCTCCTCATGAGCAGAAATGTCACATAAGAGAACAGGCAGTGTGCTTCCAGTCACCTGCAGAAAGAGTCACACCAGGACAGTGCTGAGGCCATCAGACCTTCACTCACTCTGTCCTTCAAGTATTCATTCTCCGTCCCCACTGCTAGTCATGTTGGTCTTCCTGTTTCATGAGCACCCCCAGATGTGTTCTCCATGAGTTTCTCAGCCCCGGAGCTTCCCTTGTAGTTTGGATCTTAGAAAGGACACCAAACTCAGAGGTTTGCTCAAACTCTTGTCAGTCTGAATCATTTTTTAAAATATTATATTTTTCATCTTAACAGATAGACTGCTGGTGTTCAAATCTTAGCTCAACCACTTGCTGGCTGTGTGGGTTTTTGTGCCTCTATTTCTCATATAAAATGAGGATAACAATGGTGTCTGTTTTCATAGCATCGTTAAGAGCATCAGTGATTTTCTGTAGAATAGTTAATTTGAGCTATTACATCATTTTATCTGCTGTCTCTTCTTACAGCAGGGAAGCTCCGAGATCTTCTTGCTTGTCTGTTCGCTGTTGGAAAACAGCCCCCAGAACAGTGCTTGACTCTTTAAGGCCCTCAGTTTCTCTAGGGAATTGAACACTGTGGGGAGCATGCCCACTGCACCTCCTGCCTGTTGTTTCAGGGTGGCCTGAGGGACTCTGGTTGGCCCTCCAGACTGCGCCCAGGTATGGAATCTCACAGTAGTCCTAGGTGTGAACCATTGGGTTAGATGACCTCACAGTCTCCTCCAACTCTACAGGATATGATCCCACTGTATAAGTTTTTATTTTAAATTTAACATGTTCATGATTAAAATTTCAAATGGTGCAAAGGATAAAAAATAAAATGTGTTACCCACCTTTGAACCTCAGTCCTCCCTGCCAGTTCATCCCTGTTTTTAATTGCTAGTGTATGTTCCCATAAATCTCTCAGACCCGTCTAGGCAGCTACATAGGTATCCCTTCTCATAACAAATGAGAAGAGAGGGTATATATATACTTAGTGTTTTCGTTCACTAGTTCACACTTATGCCGCATCTGTACCTATTATAGTGGCTTTGCTGCATTTTTGGTCACACCATGAAAGACACTTGGATTTCTTCCAGCATTTTGCTATTACAAATAATAGTGATGTGAATGTGCCTATACATAGTCATTGAGTACCTGTTTGCTGTTGTCCCTTGGGATGTATTTCTAGGAGTAGAATTGCTGAGCTGAAGTGTAACTGGATTTTCACTGACCAGAAGGCCTTACTAATACATTGCTAACAACAGTGGATGTGAGTTGATTTCTCTGCCCTTCTGATAAGATAGCACCAACTTTTTAACCTCCCCTAAATGTGATGGATATAAGGCACCTTTTTGTTGTTTACATGTACTTATTGTGAACTTCAGCATCTTTCCATGTGTTTAAAAGCCACATGTACTTCTTTTCTGTGAACTTTCCACATCTCTGTCCATTTCCATGCATCCTCTTTACTGAGAAACCTCCTAACCATTATCCATACTGTTTTTTCATTTCTTCTGTCTCATTCACCCTTCAAGCCCTCTCCTGCCTCCATTTCCCCCCAGGTTTCCTGCCAAGTCACTGGTAACCTGGTTGCTATCTCTAGGGGTAAGTGCTCAGCCCACATGCTTCCTGGCCCAGAATTATCTGGACCTGCTCATCTGGTGATGGCTCCCTCCTCCCTGATACTTCTCTTCAACTGGTTTTCAGAACAACCCTGGTTTTCTTTTTACCTTTCAACTCTTCCTCATTTCCCTGACTTCTCAACCTTGACTTGCCCTTGATGTCAGTCCTTGGACCACTTCCATGCCTGACAATGGGGTCGGGTTCCCTGGTTTTTGATACCATCCATAGGCTGTTAACTACCAAGTTCCTATCTCTCAGCTGGCCTGACCTTTCTCCTGTTCTCCCCTGTGCAGGTAGGTACTTTTTAAAATGTGCTTTTAGATATTTTCAACCTAACATTTCCAAAACCAAGCTGATCTTCCCTCAAAACCCATTTTGACTGTCATCCATTCTAACTAAATGAAAAACAGTGCATCTTCCTATTTGTGCGGGCCATCAGTGCCCCTCGGGTCTTTCTCTCACATGATCCCCACCAATCCGTGGGGAATCCCAGTGGCTCTACTTTTGCGTACACCCCCAAAGCCCACCACTTCTCATAGGCTCCATTTCCACCACGCACCACTCTGGACCAGGTCACCATGGCCACTGTGGTCCAGGTCGCCACCAACTTCCACCTAGATCACCCTAATCCACTTCTGTGCTTTGATGTTTGCCCACTCCATCGTTTTGTAACCAGGTGGCCAAAGGCGTTCTTTAAAAATAGAAATCAGGTTATATTATCCCTTTGCTCATTACTTTCCAATGGATTCCATCTCATTTGGAATAAGACTTGGAGCCTTTGTAATGGCTAAACAGTCCATAGGCAACCCTGCAGTTCCCTGTGACTCTTTTGACCTCATTCTGCTGCCCTGACTTGGCCTTCCAGGCCCATACCCCTGAGGATCTTTCCCTGGTCAGTAGGCCCCAGTCGTCCCCTTGAGAAGATCTCTCTCCTCTTCAGGGATTTGCCTAAAAGTGACCTCTCAGTGAGACTTGCTTTGACAAACCAATTTAACCAATCTCTGTGTCATAGTTCTTTTAACTTCTGTGTGGCTTTACTTTCCCCATATCACTTATTACTTTCCACCATATTATATACTTTCCTTAGCTTATTATTGTTTCCCCAACTGGTATGGAATCTCCTTGTTCTATTTTCATTGTTGCTATATTCCCAGCACTTAGATTTGTGCCTGGCACATAAGTATTAAACAAATATTTGCTAAATAGGCCAATGACTAAATTTAAAGTAATATTTCTCCTGCATTGTTTGGCTTTTTCTTCTGGTATATAAGAGATTCAGATGTTTTTGTCATTTATGTTGCAAATGTTTTTCCAGTTTATTCTTTGCCTTTTGATTTTGTTTATGATAGGGTTGTCCTTGCAGAAATTTTTGTTATTATGCAGGTAACATTGTCATCGTAAATTTATAGTTTCTAGATTTTATGTTATACTTATAGAGGATTCCTCGTGTATGTGTGTGTGTGTGTGTGTGTGTGTGCATAAATATAATTGCGATAAAACATACACATGCACATGACATAACATTTATTGTTTCAATTATTTTAGTCTATAGTTCAATGGCATAAAGTATATTCACATTGTTGTGCAACCATCATCACCATCCATTTCCAGAACTTTTTCATCATCCTGTTCACTTCTCTGCCCAGCCCAGGACAACCACCATTTTACTTCCTGTCTCTATGGGTTTCACTAGGTACTTCACATTAGTACAATAAAGATACAGTTTTTTGTCAAGAGTTTTGATCTGTTCTTTCATTTGGGCCATGCTTTTTTGTCTCTTCATTTTGGCGGCCCCTCTGTGTTTGTTTTTTTTGTATTAGGTAGAGCTGCTATCACTCCCTGTCTTGGTAGTGTGGCCAATTACAGTCAGTGTCCTGTAAGGTCCAGTGGTACAGCCTCCCCTATCACCCAAGCTGGGATCTCGAGGTACCCCCTCCATGTGGACTGAGTATACCTTCCTCTTGTAGTTGAGCCTTGATTGCTGTTGTATCCAGAAAAAGAACTAAACAAAATAGAGATAAGCAATGTAGCAGATGCAGAGTTCAAAACACCGGTTATAAGAATGCTCAAAGAACTTAGTGAGTACCTCAACAGCATAAAAAATGTTCAGTCAGAAATGAAGGGCACACTAATTGAAATAAAGAACAATTAACAGAGGATCAACAGTAGAGTGGATGAAACCAAGAACTGAATCAATGATTTGGAACATAAGGAAGCAAAACAAATGAACAAATAAATAAAACAATGAGACAGCAAGAAGAAAAAAGAATCAATAAAATCAAGATAGTATAAGGACCCTCTGGGACAACTTCAGGTGTACCAACATTCACATCATAGGGGTGCCAAAAGGAGAAAAGAAAGAGCAAGATATTGAAAAAATAATGAAAGAAAACTTCCCTAATTTGGTGAAAGAACTATACATACAAGTCCAGGAAGCAAGACAGTCCCAAACAAGATGGATGCAAAGAAGCCCACACCAAGACATGTCATAATCAAACTGCCAAAGGTTAAAGCTAAAGAGAGAATCTTTAAACGCAGCAAGAGAAAAGCAGGTTGTTATCTACAAGGGAGTTCCCGTAAGCTGTCAGCTGATTTCTCAAAAGAAATTTTACAGACTAAAAGGAATTGACAAAGAATATTCAAAGTCATGAAAAGCAAGGACCTACAAACAAGATTATTGTATCTAGCGAAGCTATCATTTAGAATCAAAGGGCAGATAAAGAGCTCCCCAGACAAGAAAAAGTTAAAGGAGTTAATTGTCATGAAACCATTATTATATGAAATGTTAAATGGACTTACTTAAGAAAAAGAAGATGAAGACTATGAACAATGAAATGGCAATAAATACATGTCTATCAACAATTGAAGCTAAAAAACAAACTAACCAAACAAGCAGAACAGAAACAGAATCATAGATATGGATAATGGTTTGATGGTAGACAGATGGGAAGGGGATTTGGGGAAATAGGTGAAAAGGTGAAGGGATTAAGAAGCACAAATTGGTAGTGACAGAATAGTCATGGGGAAGTAAAGTATAGTATAGGAAATGGAAAAGCCAAAGAACTCATATGCATGACCCATGGACATGAACAAAGGTGTGGGGATTGCCTAAGGGAGGGGGGGTGCTAGGTGGAGAGGGGCAAAGAGGGAAAAGTTGAGGCAACTATAATAGCATAATCAATAAAATATAATTTTTTAAAAGGTATATATTCTTAAAGTTTTGAAATTAATATACACATTCTGGTATGTGGCTTGGCCAAAACATTCTTGAGATATTTCCATATATGCATGCTCTGATCTCCCCAAAGCCTGCCTTTCACTTCAGCCAACTCCCCGCTATGAGTTTTTGTCCAGCAGAGATTTGCTGCTGTCTGCTGAAAGCTTCTAGGAATATTGTATGCTCTTTGGTTAGTTTGCAAAGTGTGATCCAGAGCCCAAACCTCCATATGAACTGGATAAAAATGCAGATTCTTGGAGTTTGCTCCAGACCTAGTCACTCTCCATGCAGATCTGGTGGAGCTGAGTCATCAGCATTTTCCATGGTGCATTCATGTGATCCCCTGCTAGACACCTTTCCAAAGACAGTGCTCCACAGTGGGCAGTAGCTTGATCCAGAAGTGCAGGCCTGGAGTCTGCATCCCCACTCAGCCTTAGTTACTTATCCCCTCTGTGAAATGGGAGTATGAATTGCTGTCACAGAGATGAAACAAGAAATAAAAGATACTGTCTCTGACTTTATTTTGTAAGCTCTGAAAATATATGCATATAAGGGCTGTCAGCATTATCTTGGAGCCTCTCAACTTCATTACCAGCCCACCTCCAGTTTCTGCAACTTCATTATCAGTCCACCTCCAACCTCCCCAGTCCACCCACACTCATGTCCACCAAGAAATGACAAAAGCACCCCTTTAGTGCGCAGGGATACAGTGCTGGCAAATCCACAAGTGCAGCCATATAGGTGTCAGCTCAGTCTCTTTTATGTTAATAATTGAAAGGAACACTTTAGTAACCCTTAAAAAAAGTAAGTACATTTACATACATTTTTATTTATACCTTATGAGATAGGTGTAATTTACAGATGAGAAAAATGAAGGTTTTATGGAAGTGAGATTTCATGGGGGAAAAAACCCAAGCTTGAAATCCTATGACATTTGGCCCAATCGCCGGAGCCCTGGATTTCCTCAGCTATACAATGGGAGTGCAAACTACATTATCTCAAAGGTTGTGGTGTGCCTGGCATGGGCCGGCACATCCTGGTGGCACCTCAGGTCTGCCTCCACAGCTGCTCCAGGTCCATGCTCTGCTGCCATCTAGCCATGTTGTGTTGTCGCAGGAATAAACTGGGCAAGCAGCTAAGAGTCATTTTCTGAGAATACTAAAATGTCTGTCAACCAAATCAGGCAGCTCCTGGATCTACTGATTAAACACAGATGTTAAGCTCAGCCAAAGTTGGGACTAGGAAGGCCCTTGGGGTGGAGGGGGAAGGGTGACAACCCATTTTGGAATTCCCACCATCCTTTCTGCCTGTTCCCACAGATGACTCCAACTGGTAGAGAGTAGAATTCAGTGTGCAAAGTTGTGGGCCATACTTGGGGATATCTGCCCAAGTACATTCACCTGACATTGTCAGGTACAGAGAGAGGGCTTCCGTGGCTGATGTTGCGTGCACAACCCTGGCAGGAGGCTGCAGCTGCTGGGGGGAAGGGCCTGGAGAGCTGCTACAGAAAATGCCTGCAGCAGGGCTGGGCCACACCATTCCTGTGCCTTCCCTTGAAAAGCCCTTTCTCTGTCACAACCCCATTCATTTCTTCAGTGGTTTTTGAGCACCTGCCATATACCAGGTTCCAGAGCAGCAAAGATATATAAAACACTCTTTGAATTAAATAAAACAGTAATAATTCTAAAAATAATAAAAAAATAAGGATTTAATAATTATTTACCCCCACTATTTGCCAGGCTCTAGGTGTTCGTTCATTCATGTGATCCTCATAGCACCCTGCTAAGAGATGTAGCAATGAAGATATTTGGGAACATCTGAAAGAGAAAACTGTTAGGGACAGGGGACTGTCTAAAAGAAGGAATGATTCAGCAGTGGGGAGCAGAACAACGGCTTCCTAGCAGAAAGAATGAAACAGCAAATGCGAAGGCACAGAGATGGGAACTGTTGAATGCACATGTAGGGAAGGCAGAGTGGTGGAGTTGAAAGGATGGTGTCATATCTGAAGGGCTGCAGATGGGCGGTGATGTAAGGAGATGAAAAATAATCAGATGTGTGTGGGTTCCCCTGAGGGTAACATGGGGAGGAACTGCAGGGTGCTTCTGGATGCCAACAGAGGAAGCCTGCTGCACTGGGGTCTGGATGGAGATTTCTGAGGCAGAATCTGGACTTCAATGGCTTTTGTACAGGCACAGCCCTTTTCCCAGACTCCAGGCTTCAGTTAGTGCCTGAAATGCAGCGTGTTGTGGGGGTTTCAGCTCACACCCCCATCTTGAGTAATTGCTTTTGGGGTTCTCCTGCTGCTGTCCTCTCCTGCTCCAAGAGACCCAGGTTTCAGCTAGCCTTCTTGCTCTGGCCACTCCTAAGCTGGTATCCAGGCACATCTCGGTAATCTGTTTTATATATTTAGCATAGCCAGTCATACCCCTTGTAAGTCTGTGATGAAGACTATGACCTCCCAAACACCTCAGATTAAGAATTCCAGAAGGAGGACTCTGACTCTAGCCCATCTTCTTGGTCCAGCTTGTTGTTCTTGTTGTTCATTCCAATGGATGTTCACTCAATGAAACATGGACATTAGGAGGAAGACAGCTATTGTACTGAAGGACTTCCGATCATTTGTTTGAAATAAAAATAACATAACATTCTAATAATGACTGAAACTTTGAAGTTGGAATCAGATAAATTGGGGTTCACACTCTGGCTCTGCTATATGTGGCCTTGGGCTCCCTGACCCTCTGTTTCTGCACATGTGTGTGAGGATAAAAGGAAGTTTGTGATGTGTGCACAGAGAGACTGGTATGTGCTAAGTGATCAACAAAGAGCAGCTCTTGTTATTATTAATGATTTCAGCTCAACTAAATCATTTTTGGAAATACCTATGTATTAAAACTGTCAACTTGACCCAACCCTGAAAAAAATTGTTATTAACAGGCATTGACAGGTAGTGAACTTTAGTTCATAGACATTTTCTTTTGTAGACACAGTAGAAGGAATTATGGATAAAACAGGTTCACTGAAGATTGTACAGTAAGGGAGAAGGGAACACACTGGTAAGGAAACATTTTACAACTGATGAAGAGATGAAGATCATTTGCAGAATTATTCACCTTCACCAGGGATCAAACTATCAGACCTTTCTTTCTTTCTCTCTCCCTTTCTCTCTCTCTATCTCTTCCTCCCACACCCTCTCTTCTTTCTTCCTTCCTTCCTTCCTTCCTTCCTTCCTTCCTTCCTTCCTTCCTTCCTTCCTTCCTTCCTTTTCCTTATTTTTCTTAATGAGTATAGCAAGGATGAGAAGAATATTATAAGTTAGATGCACTTAGAAATGGCTAATAGTAATCTAAAGGAGCACATCTTTCCCCCCCATCCTTTCTTCCTTTTTGCCCTCCCTTTATCCCTCACTCCTTTTAAAATGTTTTATGATGAAAATTTTCACACACAAAAGTAGAGAGAACAGGATAATGAATTTCCATGTACCCATCACCCAGCTACAACTTGTATTGTTTTGCCACTGGTATTGTTTCACCTATTCCCCTATTCTACCAACACTTTATTTTGCTAGAGCATTGAAACTAAATTTCCTCTTTTTAGAAGGACACCACTCTTATTGGATTAGGGCCCCACACTTATGACTTCATTTAACCTTAATTAACTCGTAAAGTCCCTATCTCCAAACAATTCACATTGGGGGTTAGAGTTTCAACACATGGATTTGAGGGGAGCATGCAGTTTAGTCATAACAGCCATCTTAGACCCAGCAATGGAAGCCATAGAAAAGATGCCACACCTTCCTTAACTGCACACCTCATGTTGTTCAAGTTGCTGTACTGTGGTTCTCTTTGTTACAGCAGCTTAGCTTATTTTCTAACCGGTCCATACATGCACATGTCTATAAAAGCTCTATTGATGGCTTCTAAATGATTATTCCTGATTGTACCAGAGCAATGAGAAGAAAAGCTAGCTAACAGCATTTCAAGTTTCACTGTTACACTTAATATTCAGATGACTATGGGAAACATATTTTTTCCTAATTTGCAAGTAAATCTCTAAAATAGTAAAAATATTTACAGCAAGATTCTTACTTACAATGAAACATCACACAAGTTCCAGCCCTCCATACATCCATTTTCTTTCTTTTTTTCCCTCCCTTTCTCTTCCTGTGGTGGGGATGCTACATCCTAGGGCAAGCCAGGTAGTAAGGCAAAACAACTACACTCACAGTGATGCCAGAACATCTTTCCAAGGTTTTATTTTCAGTCTTCCTTTCTGTAATCCAAAACCAGAGCAGAGATTTGCTGTGAGATTTGCTGTGAGAGTGAAGGGTTTGCACAGTGACCTTAGAAGGTGTTCTTACCCTTTTTACTGGTAAAAAGGCAGTAGAGGGCCCCATCGGTTTATGATGGGGACCTTGACTGTGCAGTGATGAGGACAGAAGCAGCCAGGCAGTAGAAGGTAGCCTTTGCCTTCCTCTGCAGAAGGTTGGTGCTCTGGATCCAGGAGGCACGGACAGTCAGCACTCTGGTGGACCTGGTTTGGATTGCCCTGGGCCAGGTACAGAGCATGGGAACCTGGGTGCACAGAAGGGCCGATGCTGGGGAACCTACATTCCTCCTTCACTGTGCTCAGGTGGCCCACTGATGAGAAGAAGCTGGGGTGTCCCAGGTCTTTGGCATTCATGTAGGGTCTTTTGAAGGCAGGGTATCCATCCTCTAGCTTGGGGTTGGGGCTGGGTGTGAACTTATAAAATTCTTTTTCCCAAAGTTGGGTCTCCACCTTCACTTGCTGTGGGAACAAATCACACATGAGTGAAAGGCAATGTAGCTTCCTTGGAAGTATCCAAGGCAAAGCACATTTTTCTTTATTTAAAAAAAAAGTATTAGGAGAAGGACTTCAGGCCGAGATGGAGGTGTAGGTAGACACACTGTGCCTCCTTGCACAACCAAAATAAGAAGAACAATAATTTAGAAACAAAATAAAAACCAAAACTGACAGAAAATTGAACTGTAAGGAAGTTGGACAACCAAGGAGATAAAATAGACACATCCATCCAGATCACGTCACAACCCAGCAACAGGGACGACCTGCCCTGGTGAACACCTAAGGCTCTGCCACCCATACGTAACAGATGTGACAAGACAAAAAAAAGTGGCCCAAATAAAACCGATCAAAGCTCCAGACTAAGTGACCAAGAGATAGCCAACCTATCAGATGACAGTTCAAAGCACTGGTGATCAGAAAGCTCAGATAATTTGTTGATTTTGGTTGCAAATTAGATGAACAAATGAAGGTGATGCTAAGTGAAATGAAGGAAAATGCACAGGGAACCAGTAGTGATGAGAAGAAAACTGGACTCAGATCAATGGAGTGGACCAGAAGGAAGAAAGAAACAACTAAACAGAAAAGAATGAAGAAACAAGAATTCAAAAAAAAAACGAGGAGAGGCTTAGGAACCTCCAGAACATCTTTAAACGTTCCATCATCTGAATTATAGGAGTACCAGAAGGGGAAGAGGAAGAGCAACAAGTGGAAAAGTTATTTAAACAAATAATAAAGGAGAACTTC
>PVKM010035480.1:0-15126 GCA_004027735.1 Carollia perspicillata | reverse complement strand
CCACCCACATTCCCCCTTTTAGTTCATGTCTATGTGTCATAAGTTCTTTAGGTTCTACATTTCCCACACTATTCCTGCCCTCCCCCTGTTTATTTTCTCCGCACTGTCTATGCTACTTATTCTCTGTACCTTCTCCCCTGCTCTCCTCCTCCCACTCCCCTTTTGCTAACCTGCCATGTGACCTCCTTTCTGTGGCTCTGTTCCTGATCTAGCTGTCCACTTAGTCTACTTTTGTTTTAGGTGTGGTTGTTAATAACTGTGAGTTTGCTGTCCTTCACTGTTCATATTTTTTATCTTCTTTTTCTTAGATAAGTCCCTTTGATATTTCATATAATAAGGGCTTGATGATGATGAACTCCTTGTACTTGACCTTATCTGAGAGGCACTTTATCTGCCCTTCCATTTTAAATGAAAGCTTTGCCGGATAGAGCAGTCTTGGATGTAGGTCCTTGCCTTTCATGACTTGGAATGCTTCTTTCCAGCCCCTTCTTGCCTGTAAGGTCTCTTTTGAGAAATCAGCTTACAGTCTGATGGGAACTCCTTTGTAGGTGACTGTCCCCTTATTTCTTGCTGCTTGTAGCATTCTCTCCTTCATTTTAATCTTAGCTAATGTAATTATGATGTGCCTTGGTGTGTTCCTCCTTGGATCCAACTTCTTTGGGACTCTGAGCTTCCTGGACTTCCTGGAAGTCTATTTCCTTTGCCAGATTGGGGAAGTTCTCCTTTATTACTTGTTCAAATAAGTTTTCCACTTGTTGCTCTTCCTCTTCTCCTTCTGATACCCCTATAATTCAGTTGTTGGAATGTTTAAAGATGTCCTAGAAATTCCTAAACCTCTCCTCATTTTTTTTTTTGAATTCGTATTTCTTCATTCTTTTCTTTTTGGTTGTTTCTTTCTTCCTTCTGGTCCACTCAGTTGATTTCAGTTTTCTTCCTATCACTATTGGTTCCCTGTGCATTTTCCTTCATTTCACTTAGCATAGACTTCATTTTTTTCATCTAATATGTGACCAAAATCAACTAATTCTGTGAGCATCCTGATCACCAGTGTTTTGAACTGTGCATCTGATAGGCTGGCTATCTCTTGGTCGCTTAAAAGTATTGGCTCTGGGGCTTTGATTTATTCTTCTGTTTGAGCCATTTTTGGTCAGGTGGTGCCTGTTATGTATCAGTGGCAGAGCTTTAGGTGTTCACCAGGGTGGGGCAACCTAGTCACTGGGTTGTGATGCTGTCTATGGGGGCAGAGTCAGAGAGGGAACAGTGGTGCTTGCTCCACTCTCTTTCAGATTTCAGTCCCCTTTTCCACTTCCCACAAGCAAATTGGGCCCTTCTGGTGCTGGCTCCTCGGTAAGTGGGCTTGTGTACATTCTAGGACCCTGTGGGTCTCTCCAATGAACTCTCCTGTGAGGCTGGGCATCTCTCCCAGCACCTTTTCAATCAGTGTTTTTTTGGCTTTATTTCCCGTCACTGGGCCCCTGGGTTGCACAGTCTGTCTCACTACCCAGTTTTGCCTAGTTTATCTGCGTGTGAATGTGTGACCGTGGTCAGCCAACTGCCTTGCATGCTCTACTCGTTTCCTCCTTGCATCCGGGGTCTGCTATCCCCACGCTGCCTGCACTCCTGGGTCTCGCAGCCACTGCCTTTTCCTCCTGCAATCCCTCTCCACCGGCTGCCAAATCCACCCCTTACCAGTCTGCTTGAATGGTTGTCAGACTTCCATAGTTCAATTTTTTGTCTCTTCTTGTTGTGTTTTTGTTTCTAAATCATTGTTGTCCTTAATTTTGGTTGTGCAAGGAGGCACAGTGTTTCCACCTATGACTCCATCTTGGCTGGAAATCCCATGATACATATTTTTCACCCCAGAGCTTACATTAAAAAATTCTCATCACTGTGAAATTCATCAGGAAAAAAAGAAGAACAAAAAAAAAGGGGGGGTGGAGGGACTGACTCCAAGACAAAATTGACCAAACAGCATGAAATTGATAAACACATAGCCAAGTGCTGGAAGCAACCTAGATGCCCATCAGTAAATGAATGGATCAAAAGACTATGGTACATTTACACAATGCAATTCTATGCAGCAGAAAGAAAGAAGGAGCTCCTACCCTTTGCAACAGCAATGGATGGAACTGGAGAGCATTATTCTAAGTGAAATAAGCCAGGCAGTGAAAGACAAATACCATATGATCTCACCATTAACTGGAACATAATCAATAAAACAAACAAACAAGCAAAATATAACCAAAAACACTGAAATAGAGAACCGGACTGACAGTGACCAGAGAGAAGAAGAGAGTGAATAATGGAGGGAAAGGATGAAGGGTTTACAGGAATAATTATGAAAGATATATGGATAATAACAAGGGGGGTGGCAACAGGGGAGGGAAGTGAAGAGGGCTGGGGTGGTGGGGAGGAGTGGGGGAAAGGTAGAAAACTATACTTGAATGACAATAAAAAATGTTAAAAAAAGAAATTGATAAACACAGGGTGAATGGATGGGGGAAAAAATGAAAACTCTGTTCTGATTAAAATTTCACTTGTTGATCCTGTGTGTGTTGGGGACAGTGGTGGTGGTGATGATTTCTGGCCTGTTAATTGTCTAAATGTCTTAAATATTTCCAGCCTAATTGAGGAGAACATCATATGGTTTTCTGATCTTTAACTATTTGTATAATAAACTCTAAAGAAATCTTTCACTACCAATTTCTCTGAAGAATAAACATATCCTTTTAAAAATGGAAAACTCATAAACATATGGAGATGTGTGAGTCCAGATCACCTTCAGTCTGTCTTCAAAATGTTCCTAGATTCATGATCTACCCATGACCTTGCCTCTTCTTCCTTCACTTCTATGTCTTCTGCCTAGAGTAGTGCCATATTATGAGTGGATACTTACAAAATAGCCTCCTAATCATTTATCTATTTTTGGATATGTGCTTAAGTATAATAAGCAATAACAGTAATAGTAATAACAATGATGGTAATGATAATAATTGCTATAATTTTGAGCCCCTAATATGTTCCAAGCACATTACTAAATCTTTTATATACATGGTTTCCTTTAATACTCATTTTAAACTGTTGTGAAATAGATAGTGTTTACTCTACTTACAGGTGAAGAAAGGTAAGTCAAAACCTAACAAAGTTAGTAAATAGCAGTAGGTCTGTCTAATTCCAAAGTCCATTAACTTTCCATTCACCCATGCCATCAATAACAATTGTGTTTTCAGAACTGGGAAAATATTATTTGTTTAACTCCTCAGGCCCCACCTCTAAGGCCTTAAGTTTATTTATTTATATTTTTATAGATTTTATTTAGTTATTTTTAGAAAGGGGAAGGGAGAGAGAAAGAGAGGGAGAGAAACATCAATGTGTGGATGTCCATCATGTGCCCCCTAACAGGGACCTGGCCCACAACCCAGGCACATCCCTAGACTGAGAATCGAACTGGAGACCCTTTGGTTCGCAGGCCAGCACTCAATCCACCGAGCCACACCAGCCAGGGCAGCATTGGGAAAATGTTATTTTTTAAAACTCCAGCTTTTCTAATCCATAGTCATATAATGTATGACAAAAATTAAAATGTGCACTGACCAGTGTGGCTCAGTTGCTTGGACACCATACCACATAGCAAAGTGTCACCAGTTTGATTTCTGGTCAGGGCACATGCCTGGGTTACAGGATCTGTCCATGGTTGGGGTACATATGAGAGGCAACCAGTCAATGTTTCTCTCCTTTCTCCCATCCTTCCCTTCTCTCTAAAAATAAATAAATAAATATATATATATATTTTTTTTAAATTAAAATGTGATCTCCATTTTTCAACCAACCACCAGGACTTTTGTATCCAAGTGAATGACACTCTAAGTTGCACCCACAGGGAGGACATAGACCAACTCCAATGACATAAACATTGCTCCAATATTTCTGCAGCTCTTTTTTATCAGAACTTCCTCCAAACCTCACTTGGAAGTTACTGAGGAAAATGTGTCTCCTTACCAGGGAGACACAGCTCATTTCTAAATCCAAAACATTTATTGCTGAGCATGATCATCCACCTAATTCACCAGTGGGGCTCTAATGACTTTTAACTGTTTGTTCAAATATAGTCTGTTCTCAAAGGACAAAGATCTGTCACAAATGAAGAAATTTTTTAAAAAATGTGTGACAGTCTCTGAGAGCTGTTTAACAATTGTGTTGCTTTCTCCTGCCAACATCCAACACTTATTTTGCCAAATTTTATGGCAAACAGGCAACAAGGAGTCAATTGAATTAGAACACAAACTTTTTCTTCTAAATGTAATGATAAGTCTCAGAAATATTTCATTCTCCAGCAGACTTTCATAGATCCTGGGAAGATCATCAGTGGAAACTAGTAGCTAGATGGCCTTTAATTTGAAATAGTCAAAATCCAACTGGCTCCCTGGGGTTTATTCCTTGTGAAAAAGGAAACTAACTACTTTTCACTGCAACTCTCCTTTGGTTGGAACTGCTTGCTCCAGTAATAAGTAACTGTTGATATAAAACTCTATTCCTACTCTGGCTGATGTATGTCTGTGTGAGGCAAGAATAAGCCCCTTTGCCAAATGACCACTTAGAGATAAATGGGCAATGGCAAACCAGCTGGCAGTTGGTTGTCATTGCCATCACTTTTAAATACATATTTCAATCTGTCTCTCCTGCTCTTACTGATAAAATATTCTAGTGTATTTAGTTCTCAGAAAGTAATCATCTCAGCATAAGCTTGATGTGCCAAACCACACTGCTAAGTAAGACATATGTTTAGTGGATGAATTACCTTTGTGCAAATAGCATGCCACCTTAGTTTAACCCTCTCATGAACTGTCAAGCTTTTGGCATTTGAGCTACAAAAAGGATACAATAAAAAGTTGTTATTTTGGTGCTGGGGATATTATACCAACCTAACATCCCTAGGTTAAGTAAGTAATATGATCTTCTGGAGTTGCAAACAAAGGAGTACTTGGAAATAGCCTGAGCAAGTGATGGCCAACCTGTGGCCAGCCCTTGAGCAAATGTGAAGGAAAACTCAAAGTGATTCTGAATTGTATTGATGCCGTAATTAAATGTCATGTTATATCCCTTGGATTATATATTGCCTTAGAAATGCCTGGGAGCACTATAATCAACAAGCAATGGCGGGGAAGAGGGTTTCATGATCTTCTTTTCAAGTAAAGGGAACAGTAGATAGTGCCATTTTTCAGAGGCATTAGTGAAGTCTAGCTGGCATTTCCCTTTAGATTCCATTGAAAATCTCACTGAATAATCCAGGAAGCAATTGTTTTGAGTAATTTAATGGAGCCTTATTGGGCATTCCACCACCTTTCTCTTTTTGCCTTACAGTCCCAGGTTCCCACATCTCTCCAGCCTCTGATAGTCATCTGAAATAGGTCTCACAGACCTTCAGAAGCTGGTCTAGGATGCTTCTCTGGGTTAACAGAGTCATTTTGACTAACTTAGATCTGTGTTTAACTTTATAATTTAACACATTCAAGCAAAACCCAGCTGAGATACCCAACTGGGGATCTAGTGTGGAAAGCACATTCTACACAAAATGTGTTTATAATATTCACATTAGTGAGTAAAATTCACAATCCCACATGAACCAGAAATGCTCAATTTCTTCCCCAGGGTTTTGCCTCTTATTGGACTGCCTTAATACAAGTTAAGGCACAGTCAGATATTCTTTCTATATGCTTATAAGTATGCAAGCCTCTAAGAGCTCTTTAGTCATTCTCCTTAGTCTGTTTTTCAATATTCCTCAAGGGAGAAAAATTTGTTTCACATGTAACTTGAGCATACAATAACATCCAACTCATTTTTGGAGGCAATGCAATGTTGTAACAAGCACTGCTAGAAAGTTAACAGCATCCATGAACATTACCTATGCTTGGTATACATTTGTATCATTGACAGAATCCATCTGCATCAAGAAATGTTTTAGCAATACTAATGTAGTGTTATAACTCTAAATGCATTCAGCTTTCCTTGCCTGTAAATAGAAATAGGAAATGCTAAGTTAGAAAGCTGAATGGCTGGCTGCAGAAGTGGATCCTTTTTTCTCTGTCATATTATTTTTCTTCCATAAAGGCTTAATTTTTGTGAATTTGCTTCTGGGTGGGACCCATAAAAATTCATATTGATAGTGAGAAATTTGCATTTTCCACAGCTCTCTGGGGATTTCTAGCCACAGAGAGAACATTGCCAATTTTCTGTCTTTTTCAGCACGTTTTCTGCCACTAGTGAATCACAGAGCCTGAACACAATTCTCCTCTATGGCTGCATTTGCTGCTGCTGAAGTTCTTGGCAATATCAGGCTTGAAAACAAATAATTTTACATGAGCTTGTCTTCTACTACCTCATACCAGGTTCTTTTTTTTGTTTTTACTCCCTGCACCTCTTTTCAAAATACTGCATATTAGTTTAGAAGTCCAAGAAATGAAACATCCTCTAGTGACAGTACCAAACCTATCAGTGGCACCAAAATCAAATCACAAGATCTGCAACACTTGCAGACTTGGTTAGAGAATTCCTTTCCTTTGTAGTACAGTAGGCATATTATCTCCCATTAGAGAAAATGCTTCATCAGTTCCATATTCTACATGTATATTGCTGCAAATCTCTTGTATGCCCATTCTATAGAGGAATAAAATGTTCCTAAATATCTATTGGTAACAATTTTGTGCATACTTTAATGAAGGACTTTGTAACAACTATGGGTACAGCCCTGGGAGGACTGCTAAATACCCACTTAGACTTAATGAAGTTTTTGATTATGAGATAAACTAAAAGTCTATTCCTATGACTGTAATATATCTAGTACCATTGGGTAAGTGTATGTACATCTTCAGTTAATTCAATATGAGCTGAATATAGTCTTGCTCTTTTGTCATTGCTGATTTCTCAATTAGCCTGATGACATTGCCAGTATTATCTTTCACTGTTGATTCAGAAATGTACTCTGCCTGGCTGGTGTAGCTCAGTGGATTGAGATTGAGCACAGGCCTATGAACCAAAGGATCATGGTTCATTTCCCAGCCAGGGCACATGCCTGGGTTACAGGCCAGTTCCCAGAGCAGGGGACACATGAGAGGCAACCATACATTGATATTTCTCTCCCTCTCTCCTTCCCTTCCCCTCTAAAGATAAATAAATAAAATCTTTTAAAAAATAAATATACTCCATAAGAACTTCTCCCTTTATTTGGACACATGGCATTTAACTATTTATTGATGATAAAACTCACGAAGGAGCACTCAATTTGGCTTTTTCTTCCCTTCTATTTCTGGGACAGTCCCAAATGCCTGAATGGAGCAACATAAACAGCTGGTCAGTTTTTTTCTAATTACAATTGCATTTACTCTTAGAGAAGATGGGGCTAAGTAGGGAAGCAGACAGCGAGAATGGTGGAAGGAATGAAGTTATTAGAACTTAGTTAAATTCCCTGGAATAATGGCAATAGTGCTTATTCAACTCCTAATATTGGCCAAATGACAAAACCAAGAGTAATCATTTTCCCTGTTCTTTAGGAAAATATGTGTTGTGTTAAAGTACCAAAATATCTTCTCCACAGTCTATAATACAGGCAAAATGGGCTTGTTATGCACACTAGACCCCAAGACTCTCGTCACTGCCATCTCACCTTGGTTCAAGTCCTGTCTCTTCTCTTTTCTAGCTCTATGACCTTGAGGCAAGTCACCTTACTTCTCTGAACTGTTTCTCATAAGTGAAATGTTAGAAATCGCAATACCTATTGCTCTGGGTTGCTGTTACACTCAAAACCAAGTTCAGAGAAGAGACACTATAAAGTCCTTTACAATGCATGCAGACTCTTAAGCAATTTATAAATGTAAAGTGATGTTTTCTACAATGTAGTGATAGCATAAGTTCATGTGGTTGCTGGAGAAGCTGCAAGATCCCAAAGTGCTTCATGATTAACAAAGACACTTTTGACTACATGCAGTATAATTCAGCAGTAAGTATAGTGTGTTATGTTCTGATTCCTTTAAGCATGCATCTTCTCTGCATGTGGTACCTATCTATCAGGCAAAAAAAAAAAATTGGTTAACCAGAAACTCTAACTCCCAATCATACTGAATAGAAGATTTAACCAACTCCTTTGACACAGGGCTGGGTTCACCCCCTTATCTAAGTGTCTGTATTATTCTGCACTCCAGATGACATGCAGACTTCTTTCTGCTTCCCCAGATGAAATTACATTTTCACAACATGCATGAGAGAAATGAAATAGAAAATATATGTAGCATGACTCTTTTACTACCTGCAAACAACCAACTGGCAGCTAATTGGCTGTTGGCCATTCAAAACCTAGAGCCCATCTGGCAATAGAATTGCATCTCCAGGGGCTCACAGATATGTACTGGAAGACAATTATCTCAAGCCATGGCTAAACAATTTCATTCCAGTTATTTTCCACATAAATATTTTCATCCAATGCCAACATGAATAGCCAACTCAAAATCCATTGTCATTGTTTGTTCATGTACATGATGTATCTGTGACAAACATTTCACAGACAACATATGAGCTTGTATCCATTCTCATGAAGTATTGTTGCCAAATGTTATTCTATGTTTCTCCTCACAATGATCTGAGAAGGAGTAGGCAAGATAAGTCCTACCCTTTCCATTTGCTAAATGATGAGACTCAGACATAGAAGGTTATTTATTTATTTTATTGAATTTTTCCATTACTATTTACTCCCTTTATACACCCCTTCTTCACAATCACCATATTATTGTCCATGTCCATTATTCTTTTTCCCTTTTTGCTCCATCATTCAACCCCCTCACCACCCTCCCTTAGCTGTCCTCTCCTCTCTATGAGTCAGTCTCTGTTTTGCTTGATAGTTCAGTGCGTTCATTAGATTCCACATATGGGTAAAATCACGTGGTATTCATCTCTCTCTGACTGGCTTATTTCACTTAGCATAATGTTCTCTGGGTCCGTACATGCTGTCACAAAGGGTAAAATTTTCTTCTTTTTTACATCAGAGTAGTATTCCATTCTGTAAATGTCCCATAGTTGTTTTATCCACTCATCTACTGATGGACACAAGATATGGTTATTTATAATTGCCATATCTTGCCAATTATCTTGACAAATACCAAGATATGGTAATTATCAATAACACTGCAATGAACATAGGGGTGCTTATGCTCTTTCAAATTAGTGTTTTGGGTTTCTTTGGATATATTCCCAGAAGTGGGATTACTGGGACGAAAGGCAGATCCATTTTTGATTTTTTGTGGTATTTCCACACTGCTTCCACAGTGGCTGCACCAATCTGCATTCCCTCCAATAGTAAAAAAGAGTTTCCCTTTCTCCACATCCTCACCAGCACTGCTGTTTTTTGATTTATTGATGATAGCCATCCAGACAGGTGTGAGATGATATCTCATCATGGTTTGAATTTGCATTACTCTGATTATTAGTGACATTGAGCATTTTTTCATATGTCTATGGGCCATTTGTATCTCTGCTTTGAAGAAGTGTCTATTCAGGTCCTTCGTCCATTTTTAAACTGGGTTTAGTTTTCTGGTGTTAAGTTTTGTAAGTACTTTATAAATTTTGGATATTAACCCCTTATCAGATATATCAGCAAATATGTTTTCCAACTCTGTGGATTGTCTTTTTATTTTATTGATGTTTCCCTTGGTTGTGCAAAAACTTTTTAATTTAATGTAGTCCCATTTCTTCACTATCTCTTTTTTTATTTTCCCCATTTTATTTTATCTTTTTAAATGCTTTTGATTTTTATTGTTGTTCAAGTACAGTTTGCTGACTTTCCTCCCCACTCCTCCATACCACCCCAGCTTTCCCCACCTCTTCCCCCTGTTTCTACCCACGTTGTTATTCTCCATGTGTCCTTTATAGTTGTTCCTGTAAACCTTGCACTATTTTACCCTATCATCCCCTCCCCTCTCCCTTCTGGTTACTGTCAACTTGCTCCCAATTTCAATGTCTTTAGTTATATTTTTCTTGTTTGTTTGTTTTATTTATTACATTCCAGTTAAAGGTGAGATCATATGGTATTTGTCTTTTACTGCCTGGCTTATTTCACCTAGCATAATGCTCTCCAGATACATCCATGCTGTCACAAAGGGTAGGAGCTCCTTTTTTCTTTCTGCTGTATAAAATTCTATTGTGTAAATGTACCATAGTCTTTTGATCCATTAATTTACTGATGGGCACCTAGGTTGCTTCCAGCACTTGGCTATTGTGAATTGTGCTTCTATGAACATTGGGGTGCATAGGTTCTTTTGGATTGGTGTTTCAGAGTTCTTAGGATATAATCCTAGCAGTGGAATTACTGGGTCAAAACACAGTTCCATTTTTAGTTTTCTGAGGGAATTCCATAGTGCCTTCCATAGTGCTTGCACCAGTCTACAATCCCACCAACAGTGCACTAGGGTTCCCTTTTATCCACAACCTCTCCAATACTTATTGTTTGTAATTTGTTTATGATGGCCATTCTCACCAGGGTGAAGTTGTATATCATTGTGGTTTTAATGTGCATCTCTCTGATGGCTGATGATACTGAGCATCTTTTCATATGTCTCTGGACACACTCAGTATGTCCTTCTTGGAGAAATGTCTGCTCAAGTCCTTTGCCCATTTTTTTTAAATTGTGTTGCTTGTCTTCTTAGAGAGGAATCATGTGAGTTCTTTACCTATTTTGGAGATCAAACCCTTGCCTGAGGTATCATTGGCAAATATGTTTTCCCATATGGTTGGTTCTCTTTTCATTTTAATGATCTTTTCTTTAGCTGTGCAGAAGGTTTTTATTTTGATGAGGTCTCTCATTTCTTTATTCTTTCCTTTATGTCCCTTGCTCTAGGGGACATATCAGTGAAAATATTGCTGCATGGAATATGTGGATTTTCCTGCCTATGTTCTTCTGAAGGACTTTTGTGGTGTCACGATTTATATTTAAGTTGTTTGTCCACCTTGAATTTATTTTTGTGTATGTATGTATGGTGTAATTTGGTGGTCACACTTCACTTTTTGTGTGCGTAGCTGTCCATATCTCCCAACACCATTTGTGGAAGAGGCTATTTTTACTCTTCTTATGCTGCTACCTCCTTTGTCAAATATTAACTGACTGTAGTGACTTGGGTTTATTTCTGGGCTCTCTGTTCTGTTCCATTGGTCTATGTGCCTGTTTTTATGCCAGTACCAGGCTGTTTTGATTACCGTGGCTTTGTATTGCAGTTTGATATCAGGTATTGGGATTCCTCCTACTTTGTTCTTGTTTCTCAAAATTGCTGCAGCTATTCGGGGTCATTTATCTTTCCATATAAATTTTTGAAGTGTTTGTCCTATATCTGTGAAATATGCCATTGGTACTTTAATAGGTATTGCATTGAATCTATAAATTGCTTTGGGTAGTATGGACATTTTGATGATGCTAATTCTTTTGATCCATGAACACGGTATATGTTTCCATTTGTTTGTGTCTTTCTTAATTTCTGTCTGCAGTGTTGTGTAGATTTCTGAGTAAAGGTCTTTTGCCTCCTTGCTTAGGTTTCTTCCTAGGTATTTTATTTTTCTTGTAGCTATATCAAATGGAATTGTTTCCTTTATTTTATTTTATTTATTTATCTTTAGAGAGGAAGGGAAGGAGAGAGAGAGAAATGTCAATGTGTGGTTGCCTCTCGTGGGTCCCCTGCTGGGAACGGGCCTGCAACACAGGCATGTGCCCTGACTGGGAATCGAACCGCGATCCTTTGATTCACAGCTTGCGCTCAATCCACTGAGCTACACCAGCCAGGATGTGTCCTGATTTTTCTTTCTGATATTTCATTGTTGGCATACAAAGATGCCTTTGATTTCTGAATACTGACTTTCTATCCCACTGTTTTGCCAAATTCATTTACTAGGTTGAACAGTTTTTTGGTGGAGTCTATAGGATTCTCTATATACACTATCATGTCATCTGCAGACAATGACAGTTTTGTTTACTCTTTTCCAATTTGGATGTATTTTATTTCCTTTTCTTGTCTAATCTCTGTGGCTAGGACTTCCAATACTATGTTGAATAAAAATGGTGATAGTGGACAACCTTATCTTGTTCCTGATTTAGTGGGAAAGTTTTTAGTTTTTGTCCATTGAGTATGATGTTGGCTGTAGGTCTCTCATATATGACCGTTATTAGGTTGAGGAATACTCCCTCTATTCTTACTTTGCTGAGTGTTTTTTGTCATAAATGGGTGTTGTACCTTATCAGGTATTTTTTCTACATCTATTGATATGATCATGTGATTTTTGTCTTTTGTTTTGTTTATGTGATGTGTTATGTTGAATATTGTACCACAGTTGCATCCCTGGGATGAACCCCACTTGGTCACGGTGTATGATCTTTTTAATGTATTGTTGGGTGCAGTTTGCCAATATTTTGTTGAAGATTTTAGTGTCAATATTCATCAGCGATATTGGCCTGAATTTTTCTTTCTTTGTTATGTCTTTATCTAGTTTGGGGGTTAGGAAGATGCTGGCTTCATAGAAACAGTTTGGGATTCTTCCGTCTTCTTGGATTTTTTGGAATATTCCATGAAGTACAGAGGTTAGTTCTTCCTTAAATGCTTTGTAGAATTCTCCTGTGAAACCATCCAGGGCATTTGTGGGTTGGGGGTTTTTTGATTACTGCTTCAGTTTCGTCAGCTGCTACTGGTCTGTTCAGGCTTTCTGCTTCTTCTTCACTGAGTTTTGGAAGATTATATTTTTTTCTAGAAATTTGCCTACTTCACCTAGGATTTAAAATTTCTTGGCATATAGTTCTCGATAGTAATGTCTCACAATCCTTTGTATTTCTGTGGTCTCAGTTGTAATCTCTCTTCTTTCATTTCTGATTGTGTTTATTTGGGTCCGCTTTCTTTTTTACTTGATGCGTCTGCTTAAAGGCTTGTGAATTTTGTTTATCTTTTCAAAGAACTGGCTCCTAGATTTATTAATCCTTAGAATTCTGCTTTTAGTCTCTATGTCATTTAATTCTGCTCTGATCTTGGTTATTTCCTTCCTTCTACTTGCTCTGGGCTGTTTTTGTTGTTGTTCTTCAAGTTCTTGAAGGTGTAGGGTTAGGTTGTTTGTTTGAAATGTTTCTATCTTTTTCAGGCAGGCCTGTATTACTATGAACTTCCCTCTCAGGACCACCTTCTCTGTGCCCCATAAGTTTTGAACTGTTGTTAGTTCATTTTCATTTGTTTCCAGAAGTTTTTTGATTTCTTTCTTGATCTCATTCTTTACCCATTCATTGTTTAATTGCATGGTATTCAATCTCCATGAGTTTGAGTGTTTTTGAGTTTTTCCCTTTAGGTTGGTTTCTAGTTTCAGTCCCTTGTAGTCAGAGAAAAATTTTTATATGATTTCAACTCTCTTTAATTTGTTGAGGCTTGTTTGTGGTCGATATTTGAAAATGTTCCATGTGCATTTGAAAAGTGTGTATTTTGCTTCTTTGGGATGAAAGACTTTGTATATATCGGTTAAGTCCATTTGATCCAGGACATTGTGCAATGCTACAATATCTTTGTTGATAGTTTGTTTGGAAGATCTACCCACTTTTGACAGCGGGGTGTTGAAATCCTTTTCTATAATTGTGTTGCTGTTGATAACTTTCATGAAGTCCTCCAAGATTTTCTTTGTGTATTTGGGTGCTCCTATGTTGGGTGCACACATATTTACAATGTTTATATCTTCTTGATGGATTCTTCCCTTGAGTATTATAAAGTGACCTTCTGAGTCTCTTTTTATGGCCCTTTTTTTGAAAGGATCTCTATTTTGTCTGATATGAGTATTGCTACCCTGGCTTTTTTTCCTGTCCATTTGCTTGGAATATTTGTTTCCAGCCCTTCACTTTCAGTCTGTGTAGGTCTTTTGTTGTGAAATAGGTCTCTTGTCAGCAAAATATGTTTGAGTAATGATTTCTTATCCATTTCAGCTATTCTATGTCTTTTGATTGGAGCATTTAATCCATTTATGTTTAAGGTTATTATTGGTAAATACTTATTCATTGCCATTTTTGTACCTATGTTCCTCTCTCTCTCACTCTTTTTCTTAAAGCAGTCCCTTTAGCATCTCTCGCAGAACTGGTTTGGTGGAGGTGTATTCTTTTAGACTTCTTTTGTCTGGGAAACTCCTTATTTGGTGTTCCATTTTAATTGAGATCCTTGCTGGATAAAGTAGTCTTGGTTTCAGGCCTTTGGTTTTCATTATTTGGAATATTTCTTGCCATTCTCTTCTGGCTTGGAGCATTTTCATTGAGAAGTCAGCAGCTAACCTTATTGGAGCTCTCTTCTGCCACAGCCTGCTGCAGCAGGGGTGGTCGTGAGTCGGAGCGAGGGAGGAATGATGGAGAGGGCCAGTTACTCTGGTGGTAAAAGGCGAGTTTATTGCGATGGCTGGAGCCTTTAAATACAATGCCAAAAGGGTAAGGAACAATGAGTGACCTTAAGAGTTACATCCTTGGTAAATGACGCATATGCCAAGACTATGTTCTTTCTTGAGTATGGAAACAATCCGATAACCAGAAGTCGGGAGGCAGTCAGGACCCAGAACAGCCTGAGGCCAGAAACCAGGTTCCTGTCACCACTCTCGTGGTGAGAAACCCTCTCCTTGACCCCTTAGATGGCTTGTCAGGCCCCTACATCTCCCCCTTCTTTATATTATTAAATAAAGTGCATGGGTACTTCACGTTCAGAGATTTTCAGCTTCTGCCTTTTAAGGTCAAAGATAAACACCATTGATTTGGCTGATTACAAAGCGTACTATACATGGAATACATAAAAAGGCTACAAGAACAAGCAGACCAAGCCCTATCCATTGATACATGAGATGACCAAAGGCAGGAAATTGTTTAGTCAAAGCAGACAAGAAATTTTCAGCAGACTGATCTATATCTATATTTATGGGAGGAGCATTTACCAAATCCTGAATTTCTTTATGTAAATTAACAAGGTCCAAAGAAGTGTTGCAATTATGCCAAATGCCCATAAGATGGTTACGGATTTTTTCCCAGGGAAACTTTGTGGAGTTATATGGTAGCGGAGTAACACAAATATGGGAGAAGGAAAAATGACATTTTAAGGAGGA
>PVKM010035479.1:0-15159 GCA_004027735.1 Carollia perspicillata | reverse complement strand
TTTAC
The DNA here is from genome assembly GCA_004027735.1 of Carollia perspicillata. Lineage (NCBI taxonomy): Eukaryota > Metazoa > Chordata > Mammalia > Chiroptera > Phyllostomidae > Carollia > Carollia perspicillata. The sequence continues at coordinate 15,154 of PVKM010035479.1, read as the reverse complement.
AATTACCCCTTTCCCAAAACCCCTTTAGTAGAGCAGGAGCGACACGGAGAGGGAGAGAGGAACTCCCTCCTCTTACTATTTTTTGGAAGATTTTCAAAAAAAGTGGAAGTGGATTTTGATTGGGAAAAATCTCGTGTCTGAATGTTTACAAGCACCGCGTGTGCGGGAGCCTCCTGCCAACAAACAGACAGAGGACCGAGCGCGGCGCGGCAGCCTGGGAGCGGGCGGTGGCGGCGGCCGGGCCTCGCCGGGGCCTCGTCAAGCCTCGCCGCGCCCCCGCCCAACCCGAGATCGCCCACCCGGCTCCAGGCGCCCGCCCGCCGGCACTGCGGCAGGCCGAACCACGACTCCACGCGGCCCGGGTCCACAGTGCCCTCTCGTCCCCAGTACAATGCCCAGACCTCTACCTAGCCAACCCGACTTCGAAATTGGCAGGGGAGAGACTCGGCTTTGCAAAGCATTTGTACCTTGCAAAGCTACAGAAAAAGTGCGTTGTGGCCCCCTTCCCGGCCCCCGCGTCTCCTGTCCACAGCTTGGGAGGGTGAGGAGGTCACCACGTGCTTTCCCTGCCTCCCTCCCACTGGTCTGGCCACCAGTCCCTCGGCTCCCGAGCACTTAAGACAGGTAGTGGTGAGTGGGGTGGATGGGTGGGGATCGGCCGAGGAATAGTATATTCGAGTATGCGTTCTTTGAGTCCTGGATCCCGGGACTCCGTGCCCTCTATCCCGGGCCTGGCTTGGTTGGGGGTTGGGGGCTTGGAATCCTTGTGAGCCTCTCTAAGGGGTGGGTGGGTGACTGTCTCCTGGCCAGAAGAGTGCGTCTGGAAAGGCGGGCGGTGGGCACTTAGGAAAGAAAGTTTGTCAGTGAGAGAAAGAAAGACGTGAGAAGCGCCCATATCCTTTCCCCTCCTCACTCATGACCCTTATTTTAATTTTTGATGCAATTTTAAAGGACCACCTAAACCCAGTTCTGTATTTTTTAAAGGGGTGGGAGTGCTGCGCACAGTGGATTAAATTTTTCACTGGGCCCTGGAACTTGTCACACACTTTGGAAGCTCCCCCGCCCCGGCACGTTGCGGGGCCCTCCCTCTCCCCACCCCCGCGCATCCCTCGCTCGTCGCTCTCCCCCGCCCCCCACTCCCCGGGCTGCGCCGGATGCGGAGCAGACGCGGCGCGCGGCGGTGTGAAGTTACAGCCCGGCCAGGTACCGGCGGGGAGGAAGGGCAGTCTTCGCAGGACTCGGGAAAGCCGGGCCCTCCTTTGGAAGGATGCATTGGGGGCTCAAAGGACGGACTGAGACCTGCAGTCCTGGCTGCACCTTCCCCCGCTTCCCGAGTCCATCTCGGGATATTCCTGGCTGGGTGGGTTAACCTCCGTCTTCCCCCGTTTCAGTGAGGGCTTTAGGTTACGGGACCAGCTTGGAAGGGGGTGCGGGGGTCACTCCTTTTACTGGGTGCGAAGAGGGGGCGGGAGCCATTCGGTTCTTCTGGACGCCCCCCTCCCCCCATCTTCCGCTCCTTGAGCTGAATGAGAGCCTTTCGGTCGCTAGGAGGCAGAACAAGATCAAGAAAGCTCAGCGAACTTGAACCTGTACCACATTCACCCCCCTCCCCCGCCCAGTGTTTCTCTACCGGGGAGGGAAGAGCTTTGCAAGGGTGGGGGTGGGGGGAACCGGACGGTTAGACAGAATTCCCTTTCTCTCCCCCATCACCCCTTATGTCTTTGTTCTTCATTTTGACTTTAAAAATGCTTCAGGCCAGGGCTGCGGAGAAGCACCCCGGGGCGTTGACACCCCCGGCCGCTGAGAGCGGGGTGGGGTGCAGTTCTCGTTTTCTTTCGGGGCAGGCATTTTTGATAGGGCGGAAAGGGGACTGCGCGCTCTCCGGCTTCGGGGCAAGGCCAAAGGGCAGGATCCCGCAAGTTTGCTCTGAGGCTCCGGGTTCACTTCTTCCACCCCCTCACCCCTCGCTCAAAGCACGGATCGCTGCGGCCACCTCGGGCTTTCAGAGCGACTCGGCAGCCTGACCCCTGGTTCCCCCGCCTCCTACAGGGCTCGCTTCGGAGCCCGAAATCACAACAATAGTAATAGTTACCATCATAATGATGCGGGCAAGCAGCGTCATTAATAATGAATAACCGCAGCCGCCGCGGCGCTGCGCACATCGGTGCCGGGTATTGCCGGAGAAATGCTTTTGCAGAGATCTCCCAAAGTAAAGTGTGAGCCAGAGGACACGAAATGTATTTCAGGAGCCGGGCTTGTGGTGCATGCGGTGATACCGAGACTACACCAGGTTAACCAGCCGAGATTTTTAAGCTTCACGTGCTACTTCTCCCAACTGGCGGGCCCCAGGAACCTCGTCACTCGGCGGGCGAGCTGGATGGGCGTGGAGGCGGCAGTCGGGGCCCCTGGCCGCCCGCCGCCTCCCGGCCCCTGGTTCCCGGCCTCTCGGCCCCGCAGCCGCTGCTGCACGTGTTCGCAGAGAGCGCGGCCGGAGCCTGCAGCCAGCACGCTGCTCGCTTTGTGCCTCGGAGTCCCGGTGCCCAACTTCACTTTCTGCACAGCCCGCCCCTGCCGGGCCCCCTGCTCTGGGCCTATCGTCCCTGCCTCTGCTTTTGTTTCTTTGCTTTTCCTCTCAGCATTTCAGTCTTGGTTTGCTTCCTTACCTTGTTAAGATAATCAAAGGGAAAGACTTGGAAAGCAAACTTGAAGGCAGATCTCTTTCCCCTCCCCCTCCCTCAACAGCCTTGTTTCCCTCGCTCCTTCCCTACATTTCTTCTAAGGATTTTTTTCTTTCTTTTTAAATTTATTCCTTTGCAACAGCACAGAGGAAAGAGATCTCAGTCAGCCGCTGGGGCATGGAGACATTTCAGTCTGTCTTGCTGTTTCAACGCAGAAGCGTTTTATTTTCTAAAACGCTTTATTTTCTTTTTCTTGTGGAGAATTTGCGGCTAATTATTATGATTATTTGCCCACTCCCTTCCACTTCAATCCTGAACTCCCGTCTTTGTAGCCGCTGCTTAGGCCGGAGCTTAGAAACGATGGTATTGTGGGGGGCGAAAGAGGATGGAGTTGAATTGAAGGAGGGGGTAAAATGGCTGAGGTTAGGAATATTTTTAGGGAAAGAGGAATTTGCATTAAAATACAGAGAAATTATCTGATGCCCAGAAAGAAAATGTTGATTGCCACTGAGAAAAGATGTCAATGCAAATCAGTAGAGTACACCAAGAGAATTGTATTTTCATATTTTCTTTGTGCCCTACTTCGTCTGATTTTTAATAATAATATGACAGCAATAATAAGACCACGTTTTGGTATATCTCTGAACATCACTAGCCAAATGTTTTGTAGGGAGCCCGATGTTAAATGTATTTCATACATTAGGATATAATTCTTGTTAATTAGCAATAATTTACCTTAAGAGCATAGAAAATGTTGAGGTTACAGGTTTTATATCTGTACATTTGATCATCTTGTTATTTTCAAGAACTTTGCCTTCTATAAAATTAATTAGGTGAAATGTGGAGGTGTAATCAGCAACCTCTGAATTACCACTTCATTTCCTGGTTTTGATTGTAAATCAGTTCAGTCACTACATTTAGAAGACTTTAACCAAGTCTATTCTGTACCACATTACCTTTAACTGTTTGATACCAAGGAGAATATTTCCATTTAATTCTAAATATTTCCTCTTTCAGGGCTTGGGATTAAAAAAACAAATTTTAACAGTGGAGTTTTTTAAAAAATGTTTTTTGCAAAGAGTCTGTGTACTACTAACTTTGGTAAAATAAAATATTTTTCCTGAATCTTTCTTCAGTCTGTAAACCTCAGAACTTTTAGTTCGTGCTGAAAAACAACAACAACAAAACCCCCACATTTGTTGGTGTTTACTGAAAATCCTTAATTCAAATAGCAGGGATCTGGGAGAATGACTTCCCTGTGCAGTTCCTCACTTGGTCAAAATGAAAGCAAATGTAGGAGAAAAATGACATAGAAGCATAATGCATAAGCACTTCCGTTCGTGTCATTTTATTTGAAAAGTATTCATGCAGATTCTCTATTGTATTTATCTTTTGGTCAGTGTGTTGAGCAAAGAAACATAAGTGCTTACCTTGCTGTCTTTATTAGTAGGAGTATAACCTTCATATTCCTGTGGTGACCTTATGTTAAATTAGGAGGAGTACCAGAGGCTAGAAATTATGACATGTCCTACTTGAGCACAGGTGCAGCTAGGCAGGGCTCTCTCAATATTATTTCACCCAGCACATCTGGGAGTTACTCCAGATCTTCCCCCTCAATATTCAGCCTGGGTAGGGTTGAAATAAATTTAACCTGAGTTCACTGGATTTTTGCACTTTATCAAAATCTGTTCCAATATTCTACACTCAAATTAAAATCTATTTTTTGATTCTCTGTGGCTTTAAGTTCATTAAATGTGAAATTGGCAGCTTGCTAAAGAAGGTCAGACTGATTAACTGTTTAAGACTTGTACATTTTCTGCTTCAGTTTTATAAACTGGCAGCATCCTGAATGTGTTTTGTATTTTGTGATATTTTTAAATAGAGTAAGCTTAAGGTTTCAGGAGCAGAGACTTACCAATTCTCTTTTCCCCTTTGTAAGGTTAAACAATGGTAGAAGCTGCTCAAATAGATGCTGAAATATTTTGGTGCAAAGTTTTTTTTTTTTTTTAAAGGGAGCAGGAATGAAAGACATATCTACCTTGTTATAACACCGCTGGTGATTCTGTGTGCAGGAATAGCCCTATAATGAAGTGTTTTAGAGCTCATTCAGAAAATTAGTCAACTTTGACAACATTAGGCAGAGTATTTCAAGTCTAAAAGAAAGGACTTCTCAACCTTGTTCTGAAATGTGGCATTTGCTTGACCATTCTGATTTTTATGTGATGGGGGCCACCAAGTGCAAACATGTTTAGAATATTTTAGGCTTTCTTTCTTCAGAATGAAAAAATGACTAATTGGCTTATTTCCTTAAGTACTCAAAAGTATCCCATTTAGCTAATGTGTCTGAGAAGAATTGCCAGTGAATTTGGGATTTCTTTGATTTTTGTGGCACTGCTGAGAGAGAGACCAGAAGGGTTTTTGGCAGTGTGAATTACGCTGTGTTATGATTATTATTTAGATCTGTTTCACGGGTGAATGCAGTCGTTTTCTTATTACCGCGGTGTAAACGTGTGGCACATTTTCTATGTGATGTAGTAGCTTTCTAATTTATAAAGCTATGTCTCTGTATAACTTGGGAGTATATACGTTCACACACAAAGGGTGTGTGTGTTTATTCACCTCTCCTTTTATTCTTTGGCACAATAGACAACTTAGTCTATAGGAAAAAAGAAACTTGGTTTCCATCTGTGTTTCTACAAAAAATGTTTTTGAGGGGTAGTGATTATTCAAGCATTCTTTATGTCCCCTGCATTAACTTTGTTGAACACATTCTTCCCAAACTCACAAGCCAGACACATCTTGTAGTATGTGTATATGTGTTTGTGCGTACTTCTGGAGTTTTGAAAGTTAGACTTGAAATATATGATGATTTCTTTAAATGTGTGATGATTTGCCTGATTGATAAATTTGCTTTCTTGCTGACCACCTCCCCAGCTTTGTGCATTTTAGGTGTTCACATTTTCTGGGGATTAGGTGGAGGAGCCTAGAAGTACTTTATATAATGTGGTGGGATGGGATGGGGTTGATAATATATATCCTCCTTTTCTCTCCTTTACAGCAATCTAATAATTGTGCTTTTGTTTCTCCAACCACAGCCGAACCTCTTGAAGCCATTCTTACAGATGATGAACCAGACCACGGCCCTTTGGGAGCTCCAGAAGGGGACCATGACCTCCTCACGTGTGGGCAGTGCCAGATGAACTTCCCATTGGGGGACATTCTTATTTTTATCGAGCACAAACGGAAACAATGCAATGGCAGCCTCTGCTTAGAAAAAGCTGTGGATAAGCCACCTTCCCCTTCACCAATCGAGATGAAAAAAGCATCCAATCCCGTGGAGGTTGGCATCCAGGTCACGCCAGAGGATGACGATTGTTTATCAACGTCATCTCGAGGAATTTGCCCCAAACAAGAACATATAGCAGGTAAATGAGAAGCAAGGAGAAAAGCTGTTTGCATGTTTTCTTTTCATTTTCAGAGGCGCTGTAGCCAAGCACTAAGGAGTGGTGAAGTGCTTTCTGTGTTTCTCCATGTGACTGTCCGTGACAGCCCTGTAATGTTAAAATAATCGTTCCTATTGCTTACGTCCAGAACACAATATAAAAATAAATATTTTCCACTTCACTGAGTCAGATGTAGGCGGAATAGGTACACACACCTGATACCCTCTCTCTGGATCTGCTGATTCTGAATTTCTTTCCTTTTTTTCCCCTTCTCATTTTTAAGCATTGAACCTTACTACACCTAGCCAAATTTCCAGTGTTCATTTCTAGCGTGGGGGACGAGTCAGAGACCAAGTGGCCATGGAGGCATTTTTAATTTGGCCAATGACCTGTTTGGGGTCAGAATACCTGGCCAGGCCTCCTTAGGGGTGCAGCTAGTTCTGCAGGCTTCTGTGAAGTGGGTTGGGCTGGCAGGCATTTTGGAAAGGGTGGAAAGAGTTAAGTGAGCTTCAGGTCTAGCCTCGGATCCATATTGGCTGTCAGCCCGTATGGGGCTGTAATTAAACACAGCCCCGTGTTGGGATGACACCGTGACCTTGACTTTAAGATGCCATTTCGACTGGCCAGGCCAGAGTAGAGAGGGCAGTTGCTGAAGCGCACAGACATGCTTACTCGAAAAGTTTAAGGGCATGTTGGAAATTTCAAAAGGTTGGTTTGACAGGAACGGCTGCTCCCTGCAGCCTGCCTCCTCAGCTAAATGATAAATGCTTCTCTGTGCTCTCTCTTGTCTCTGATGTGGTTTTGACAGATGTATCTTGATTTTGTTTGTGGTTTACACAACCACATGTCACCCTTACAAATGTCCAGTCCAGACTTCCACTGTTTCTGCTATAATACAATGTAAAAATTCTCTTGAAAAAATACAGTACATTCAATAGCTCTCCTTCATTTGGTTAATTTTAGCAGAGAGGTAGCTAGGTGTGTGGGTTTCTCAGCAGCTCCAGGGAAAAGGAATTAACAGCTAACAGAGGGACTTAAATCCCTACTCTAAGTGATAAACAGCAACACAGTATAGTGGTCCTTAGCACGCTTTTTGTGAAACAACAGTGATTTAACACACAAGACAAAGTGAATGCAGATTCTGTGGTGACAGAAATGACTTGCCTGTTGGTGGGTCACTTTCCTCTATTTTCCCCTGTCCCCTCCCCCAAAGACAGGAGATTTGTTCAGTTTTAGGGAAGATAGTGCATATAATCAATTGATTCACTGGAACTTGTGTCTCTGACCTAGTTTGACCACAAAGTTGAACTGTAGTAGGTCAGTGGTCCAGAGGGGATTAAATGTCGTATTATTTCTTTTCTCCCCCTCTGGAATTTGATCATTAAACTCAAATGTGGCATTTCTTTCTTTTATTTTTAAATGCTTCCTGCAATAGTATTCAGATACTTTTCCTTTAGTGAAATGAAAAATCTGCTCCCAGGCAAGCTGCATTTACAAAACATTTTTCTCGAACCCACCGCATTTAGCTTATGTGACGTGGAGGTTAAGATTCTGTTTCCCTCCTTCCTCCCACCCCCCAGTAGGATATGGCAATGACCATTTCCATGTGTCGTCTTGTGACTGGAAGGAAAATGAACAGAAGTGTAAGGCATGATTAATGAAGCAAGAGCAAGCGGAAGGGGATTTGTCATCTTTGGAGATCCAAAGCCTTTCTAAATCACCAAATATGGAGTAACACTTGCGTGATGTAACATCGTATTTACATATCGAGCTGCCCGTTTAAAAGACAAAACACAGTGTCTGTCAAGCAAGAATTAAAACCACACTTCTTACTGAGGTCCCAGATAGGTTATTCAGTCTCAGATTAAGCAGCTCAGAAATTCTGTGCTTCTGTGCTTAGAGGAAGAATCTAAAAGCTGAGGGAAGGCCCGATAGTAAAGGCTTTTTGCTGTCACAGTTGTGAATCTATGTAGGGAAAGAAAAGATATTTCCTTGAACTTCCTGGTTGTCATAAAGGTTCTATTATTATTTTTTAAAAGAACTAGTACAATAACAGAGCCAGAGAAGTCAAAACAAAGGGCAACTTTAAAATATGTTCTATAAGGCTAACATGAAGTAGTCTCACTGAGATGAAGAGCTCAGTGAGGTTTCTGAGATATTCAGTGGGCGCGCAAGTGCTCCAGCCCAGGTGAGGTAAATCTTGCATGCGTGAATAATTACAAAGCCTTGATTCCTTTCATTGTGTTTAATCAGCTGTTCCCACCATGGAATTGGCTGAACGTAAATAGCATGGTCACATCTCAAAGCGAGATGTCAGTAACTAGCCTCCCGACTTCTCATAGTTCACGTAATGAATTAGGAGTTTCCTATGGTGAAATTAACATTCTGCCATTGCACGTAAATTAAGATGCCCTGGCCCTCAGGTGCCTCTGAAGCGAAGTTCTGGAAGACGGCTGTGTCCTCCCAGCCCATTTCTCTCCAGCACGTCTTCAGAATTCCAAGTCTGCTTTTCTCTTTATGGTGAGGAAGGAAACAATAAGAGTAATCACTCAGTAGATATTTGAATTGTGTCACAGAAAGAAAGGAGAAGCAATGCCCTGTATTAGGAAAGAGATACATTGATGAATCTCTAGAAGAATATGTTTGGCAACCACATAAAAGGTGTAGTTATTTAAATGCGCTGTGTAGGGAAGGCTTTATTAAAGTGATGTAAGTTGGGTTTGAGCTCACTGTGTGCTCTGTGCCATTTTACAGGCAGGAAGGAGGAATAAAACAGTGATAGATCTTCCTGAGATAAATAAAGCCTAGAATTCGGGGCTTTCAAATAGGTATATAAGGTAGAGATCTTTTAAATCTTCAGTAAATGGTATGCATTTTGATTGTACACAGGCCTCTCAAAGCTGAGTATTTTTTAGAAAGGATGATTTTTACCTGGCAGACAGATGGGTATGTGCCCATCACTTCACCTGTGGACACATGTTAACTACACACATACACAATGATCAGGTTGGTTTTGTGACTTCATTCAAATATCCAAAATATTCTATGACTGCGATTCATTGAGACCATTGCTGCAATAGTGTTAATTTAACCAGAGATGAGCAGGTTGCCCTGCGTGGGGCCCAGTTCATCAGTTTGTGTGTCAAATAGCCACCATCAGATAGCAGCAGCTTCTGACTGGCAGCCAGGGCTCTGAATAGGGGTTCGGTTTTGTTTTCTACTCTCATATTTTATAATGGGGGAAATATTCATTGGATATTAGTGAACATAAAACTGCTGTTCACTTGTAGAAAAGGCCAAAAAATATCCCACTGTATCAGATTTGAGGGTTTGGGTTATTGCACATGGAAATCTTTAAGTTAGGATTGGGCTCTCATATATTAGGATTTTTGAGAAAATGGGAGAAAATATGATAAGTTCTATAAAATTTAGTAAAATCTACTACTACCACCTTTTCCTCCTTAAAATCATGAACAGAGATATTTATATCAGGGTATTTAAAAATTGTTTGCCTAGACAGCACACTCATATCTAGGTAATAACATGAAGACAGAGAGATATCTAATGAAGGGAGAAATATTAATTCAGAACAGAAATACACTAGCATGTTACTTAAGGGTGAATCAAGTATAACATACTTATGCTTTTCAGAATTTAGAAAATCAACTTGCCTGTTCTCTTTGTGCCCATTCTAATTCTTTCCTAGTTCAGACTGAACAGGAGGATGTACTTGTTTGCTTCACAGTATAATTGTAAATGAGACCATAAATTACAGTATCCTATTATGACTCCTTATTTTTCACTTTTCTTTATTTGTGTGATTCTGAATAAAAACGACTGACTGCTAAAGTGAATTTTTAGTATGGCAGCTAAAAAAGCAGCAACCACAACATCCCCTCCAATATACTGATTAACATTTTATTTACCTTCAGAACCCACGGACCAGAGAATATTGTTTCCTAGTAAATTCTGAGGATTTTCATTGGCAGCCTGTGTTTGTGAGACCAACACCCAAAGACTCATGTTCATGAGACTAGGAGTCCTATGTACAAGCTGTATTTGTAAATAAGACAGAGAAAGGTTGTGAACTGGCAGCTTGGATGTTTTGTCAAAGTGCAATGTCAGAGAAACTCTTTCTAAGACAAATTGTAAATAGAACTGTCACAGTGATTGCATGATTGAGCTGCAGAAGTGTCTTACAATTGTTGGCATTGTCAGAGGACTTTTGAAAGCTTAATTAAACACAGTGGCCCACATGGCTGCTAAATTTACTTCGGAAAGCCAAAAAAGAAAAAAAAAACCCTAAAAGGTGGAAGATCCCAAAGATCCCAAGTTCTTCAGACAGTATCCTTTCCGTGACACAGAAAAGATGCATTGTGTATTTTCCTAGTTGTCTTTTATAAATAATCGTTTTGAGAGTAGGGCCACGTGATATGAAGATCATCCTGTGTGTGAGGTGGCGATTGTGTTAGTTTTTCTGTCTCCTGCTGTTACAGACAGTTAATGTAAAAATGGCCTTTTATTGGAAACACAAATATGTATTCACTTCAAGAACAGGAGCAGAGGGAGAAAGTTTCCCTCCCATTCTGTGTTTGTTCAGTGAAAACTTAAAAAAAAAAACAGTGCTGTAATTTCTTAAATCACCCCATTCCTCGTTGTGTTGCAAGTTGTGGCTTTTAATTTAAAGGATCTGAAATCTGTTTTGCACACCTTTCCCCTGCCGAATGTGGCATTTAATGGTGGAGCCTGCCCATGGGCTGGAAGAATGCGACTGGGTGTGGAAACGGACAGGCACCGTCAGGACAGCAAACCTTAAGCTCAGGGAAGAGGCGAGTTGGATGCATACTAATGGCACATTTTAGAGTCCTGGAAAATCATTAATTTCACACTGCAGCGTCAACGTAGTTTGACTAATGTGGGAGGACTAATTGGAGTACATAACAAACACGCAAATCCTAGGGAAGCATTTTTCAGAATTTCATGATTTCTTCGTGAAAGTGTTTAATAAAGGAGAATAGATGGATAGTAGCTTCCCACATTAGTCAGGGAGAAAGGAAGAAAGTTTGGCTTTTCTTTGGGGGAAAATCTGAAATTTAACTGAAGTGGCGCAGCAAGGGAGATGCAACGAGATTGTGTCATTCGATGTTAATTTAATCTACTGTGGTTGGTCTGTTCACTCCCTTTATTGCACAAAGAAATCATCTGACAAAATTTACCCCAAGTCCAAGTCTGTTTTTACAGACAGTAGTACCAGCTTTGTGCAATAAAAAGCACTTAGCATCAAGCTGGACCCAGCCTGGCACCTTGCCACTTTTTTAGCAAGAGATTTAATCACCAAGGATCTTTAGTACCTTTCTGCTTGTTCAGATTTCATTTGGGTCATGGTTATGTCAGCACTGTTGTTATTACAAGGATTAAAATTTTTTTAAAACTTAGTGCCCATTTTTAACATCTCAAATCAAGCAGGTTTTTATTTTATGTGTCAATTTGGAGGACATTAATAAAGTTCATAAAATATGCTCAGACTATATAATTTAATGGATAATGACTAGTATTTTTGTTTGTAATACAAATAGAAAAATTGGCCATTGTATCCCTCACTCCTCTGTTCTTGCCTTCTACCCAGGTAGACCAGCACCCCCCAGCTACTTCTCCCCTCTCCTTCCAGGGTGTAGTGCTCTGGCCAATATCAGTAAATTTACCTTTGTAATTTGCCATGTAGTTTTTACCACAATGACCTAATTAATTTGAGCATGAACCATATTATTGCTACTAGAGTCATTTTCTGTCACAAACTTAATTTCCAGGAAATGTAACCTGACGAATAAGAATGCTCTAGCTCTCCACATGTGCTCCTAGAGACCGGAGGCAGATTCAAAATAATAATCATAAAAAAATGCCAGCATTATTAAAGCCAGTATGCTTGATGCCAAACTCAATTTGAAGCCAGTAAACATCAGACTGTATTTCTAATCAGGTTTAGAATGTAACGTAGTCCATATTGGGTTCACTGGAATTTGTCTTCCTGCTTTTTTACTGGCCAGCTGCACTCCCTATGCATTTTTAAAACATTTCAGCAAAGGCTTTTGCTGTTCTTAGCAGGGTTCGTAACTTGGGGTCTATTTCTGAGCTCATCCGTCATTCCACGGTGGCATTGAGTTAGGTTGGCAAGGGAAGGATTTGAGGCCATGGGGGGTGGTGAGGTCACTTCTGACCCCAGCAGGGAATAGGTGAGCTTCATTTGCCTTTACAATAGGCACACAGTTACTGCACCTTGGAGGAGCTCTCAGGTGCCGCTCAGATGGGCGCATGTAAATGCCCTGTCAGATGCGGAGCCGGAATATTAATGCTTCTTCCACCACCGAACCATAATAAAGCTGTACACAGCCAGCTTAGTATGCAGCTAGTCTGGGGAATTGTGTAAACTTAGATAGCCCAGTGTGAAAGCCAGCGATGTAAAAATGCTCTATATGCCACAGTTTTCATTCTTGTTCTTTGATCTATAGCAAAATGAAAACATCATCCTTTCCTCCTCTTGGAGTTGTCTCCCCACCTCTGCCACCTCCCAGTCCACCAGCAGAATTTTTTTTTGCCTGTGCTCGTATGGAGAAATGCAACATAATTTGTTTCATATGGTTAATTACAGGCGTTTGAATATTTAAAAATTTTAAATAGCCACAGTTCCAGCTTTTCCTGTTAAAAGTATGTGATTTGAACAAAGGGTGTACAGTGTAAATATTTGTGGTGATTTGCAGCACCCCTCTTACCCCATTAAACACACACAGGCACATGCGCACACACTCAGTTTAAATCGAGTGCTGACTTGCCGGACTTCTGTCCCTTCGTTTGTATTTTTTTGAAACCAACTCTCAACTGGAACTCCCTTAAAATATTTTACCATTATTTTTGAGCTCACTCTTTCTTGCTTGAGGTTTTAAAGAGGATTTTTTGTAATGTGTTCATTTAACAGAATCAACAGCTGTCAGAACCAGTTGTGGTAAATCCACAAAACGTACAAAGAAAAATACACACGTTTCCTGAAACAAAACACTTGGAAAAATAAGCTGCCAAGAACTGGCGAATGAGAAGTGTGCAGACAGGGAACCGGAGTGTTTCATCTCTGGGCTCACCCTAGAGACCCATTGGGGCGGATCTGATGCAATGCCGCTGGAAGCTCTACCTGAACAGGTTGCTGCTCTGAGCTGGTGTGCTGAGCACAAGGGCCGGGCTCACTCCCTCCGCTGCCCTCCTTTTTCTTTCTGATCTCTTTAGAAAGATAAAACACCGAGTTCTTAGAGTGCTTGACAACAAATTATATCCAGCGAAGGTGAGACAATCAGGTTTAAACTTCCTATAAAGGAGGCAAGAAGGCGCCCTGCACACCCTTTTCCAGATGGGGTTGGCAGCCTGTTCTGCAGAGTTGAGTCGGCCGCCAGGGAATTCCCAGGGGGAACCTGGAGCAGGCACGTTGATGAAGGGGATACCTGGGGACCTTTGGTCACTCACAATGAGTTTCTGTTTGTATCTTCCCTCGTGTTAGCATTGGCAATGAACAATTACACCTACAATTTGATCTTAGTTTTAGATAGAGGCGAGTCCACTGATTAAAAAATCCCATTAAAATGAAGAATGGAATTATTGTGAAACCTGCAAAGGTGCTTTTGAAAAGAACACAGGTGCTGTTGTGTCCCATCCCCCCTTCTGTTTTCTTTTTGAACTTTCTAAAACACACAAGGAAGCCTTCTGCTAAAAGCATCAGGGCATTTCAATTTATATTCACCAGTTGTTCATTTTCTTGATATGTATGGATGCATAAAAACTGCAAAAGCATTCAGATCTGTTCATTTTTAGGGAAACAAGGTGTAGCTTGGATTCTTACCTTAGCCAGAGCACAAGACAGTGTATGTGCCACATCTGATCTTTCACACTTCAAATATGTATTTCTCTTTGGGCCAAAAACCAACCGACCAACCGACCAACCGACCAACCAACCACACAAACAAACAAACAAACAAGCAAACAAAACCTGAAGCATGTCCTTTTACCTGCTCAGGCGATACCGTGGTTTCGTGATTTATTTCCACCGAAGGGGCAGCTCCCCACGAGGCGCTGGCTGCTCGTGTGGGCCCCCGCCCCAGGTTTCTGAGTCCACAGTTAAAACAATACACTGACCAATGTTAAATTTGAATCTCATGACTTTTCTCTCTCCTACTCCGTCCTGTCCTCAGATTAGAAAAATTATTCTTTTACATTTAAAAGTGAACATTGGCTACTGAAGAATGATGTAAAGCCTGAGAAAAAAATTTTAATAATAAATCGTAACCTTCTCATGTTATGTTTTTGTTATGTTAAGGGGGAAAATCAATAAGGAAAAATTTAATTCTGATAAAGATACTCTTGGATCTTTGAAAACAACTGCTGTCCTTTTAACTAAAACATTTGAGCAGCTTCAAAGACTGTGTATTTCTTCTGATCTTGGAGCTGTGTGACTGGTAGCAAGAAAGAAAAAAAATCTTATTCTACATACAAGTGGATTGCTTAACAAGTCTGCACAGACACGTACTTGTTTGTACAATAGAGATAAAAATTCCTGTATAAAAATAATTCAGCTGCTGACAGCAGGCATTGTTGTTGGACCTGTCTTTTGTGCCGGTCCCGGCTCTGGGCCCCGTCCCCTCCTATCTGCTTGGGGCAGCTTGCTGCCTGCAGACTCCTGACCAGAAGTTAATTGCTATATATTAAATATATAGGTACTGTATCTAAAGAGGAATATCTCGGACCTTCCTAGATGCATCACACTCTACTTTCTGATGTGACTGCAGCCTTGCCAGCAAGGGGGTGGCAGGCAAACGGTTCTAATAGGGAAAATGACTTGAAGGCAGTTAGGGGAAATTTGGCCTTCAAGTTCCATTTGCTCTGCAGTGTAGCATCGGTTTCTAAACTTTTGTTTTTAATCTAATTCTGATTTACTCTGTCACATCCCATATCAACCCTCATTGAACTCTGCTCATGTAGAGTAACATTAGTGTCAAA